>JAVKPL010013234.1:0-69060 GCA_032173675.1 Gastrolobium villosum | reverse complement strand
CTTGACTTTTCCACTCCTTTGTGCCTCGTACTTGTATTTTTATTATTATTATTATTTTTGTGAGTAATGGTATATATCTGTATATACTTTTGTCTACATTATTTTTATGATTTTTATCATATGATTGTAATGTAATTAATTTTATTAAAATTTAAACACATATCTCTACTCTAATTCCCTCAGCAATTGGAGAAATGTGAAACCAAAATGTTTTATCCCGTTGCTTTAAGTTTCAAGCATCTCTCATTTGTAAGGCACAAAGCCAAACTGTGTTTTTCTACTTTGGGAAAAATGCCAGCCCAGCTCACATGCTGGAGGATATGTGTGGAAAAGAGAGCATTTTTTAAGGGATAATTGACCCTTTCTAAGTTGGGTCAAGGTTGATTTTCACAAGTTCAAAGGGTTTCCTCTGCTCTGTTTAATTAATATTTTATAGTATTTAGTCTATCTCTATGCAAGAACTGAGTTATAATATTAAAATTTCATTAACATTTTTATATGTCAATTTTATGCAGTTGGCAAACTTAAGTGCGATTTCTGTCAACATTACAGCAAAAGTTTTGTAATTATCCGCAGGCAATGAACTTCCAATGTGCAAGGATTGCAAAGTAAGAATCCCAAATAAAAAATAAAAAATAAAAAATCCATGATTTGTTTGTGATCTCGTTCAAATTCTAGCCTCCCTCAAAAGTCAAAACCCAAGTTAACTATCTGATAAGCAAGCTTTTAACATGGTTTTAAGTATGAGTTTTATTTTTATTCTGTTGCATGAAATAAGTTGTCTCATGTAACACAAAAAAATAGGTGAGACCTGTTTTTTTATTTTTTTTTCTCTTTTTAGTGGGTCTCAACCTAAAAAAAATAAAACCCTTTAAGTATTAACTGTGCACTTTTCATTCCGGTTAATTTTGTGTATACAACTATAATCATTAGGGATAATACAATTAAGGGACAAATTATTCTACCTAATATTTTTTATATTTATTTACCATTCTCTTACACAAATAGATAATGATTTCATTATGAGAGAGAAATAATAAAGGTGAGAAATAATAAAATAACATATTCCTATAATTAAATACAATCTTTGAAACAAGTGTTTATAGCTTTATTTTGAGTTGAGACTTGAGAATGAAGTAAGAGTGTGAAAAGGATTAATAATAACAAATTACAATTGCACTTTCCAATGACAATGCATGTGTGAAGAGAATAGTGTCGTCAATCCGTACAAGTCCTCTCCACTTTCCTGCTTCCTTCCGCTGTTGTAGATTTTTGAAACTTGGGATAAACATACAGAATATAGATCAGATTGCAAGACATCATCGCCATGAACACATGGCCATTTTTTAAATTAACAATGAAGAAATGAACTTGACAATCGATTTATAATTGGGCGTGGCAGCTAAGTCGTACGGTCATTGACATGCCATTGCCTTCATATTAATGATTCCCACATGTTCTTGCTACCCTCAACTTGGTTTAGGATTTTGTAATCAGATATTCTGAGAGGAAGCAAGGGTTTTGGTTGTTGGAACGTTGAAGGAAACTTCATTCGCAAATGGGTTTTATCCATTTGCTGGATTAGCCGGACCTTCTAGAATTTGGTTTACAGCTTATTGTTACCTACCATGTATGTGTGAACATGATCATCATGCAACTTCTTAGATTTACCAATTGTTAGTTGGGAAAAAAGTATTTGAGTTTAAATCGTGGGGTAATATATATTAACAAAACTATAAATTAATGTTGTGTGTAGGGGGAGAAATCCTCCCCTCCCACATGAGATGAGGTTTCATGAGAAGGTTTTTGTGACTTGAATATAAACAATTGTGATGAGAGGTTATGTCAAGATAAATGGTAGAAAAATAACATGGATACAAAAACATATTTATTGTACACACATAAAAAATTTCGGCATGTCCTTTTAAAAAAAAAGTATATGGGAAAAATGTTCATCCTTTTAAATGACACAACTTATATCTTTTCATTCTCTCAAAGAAGTGAGACCCACACCTTTATTTTTTTGTCAACTCTCTCTCCTCCTTTATCTATTTCTTTCTCTCTCTTAAATGACACAATTTTATATCTTTTAAAATGACATACACTTTTCCCAATATATATAGGGAAAGACTATTCTGGTTTTATTTCCAATAGACCTATCGAACATTTTTTGTTTTGTTTTTGTAAGTGGCAGGCCCGACTACATGAGTGTCATGAGATATCTTCTTTCATATAATATGAGATTAGATGAACCCAAAAATATATAAGAGTTGGTCCTATACTTCCTGTTTCTCGCACATGAGAGAGCAAGCCTCGAGATGAGACTCGTATTTCCAAAAATAATAACCATTAGTTTGTATATAAACGGTTGAGATACTTCACTTGATCTTACGTTATGTGAGAATTCATTTCCTATTTATTTATATTTTGTGAAAAAATTAAAACAATTTTCATGTGAATTAATTTTCTTGAAAATGTATAAAAATCGCTATGAAATGTCAATTCAATCCAAAAATTTAAATAATTAAGAGAGAATCATATTAATATTTTATATTATATTTCTTCAACAATTATTTACCTACAAAGGCAATATTTTTCCCAGGTTTCACCGCATTTCAAAATCACAGTGTAAAATTACAATGTTGAACGGCAAAAAGAAAAAGAATAGTTCATCTCCAAATCACACCCAAAACATATATAAGATATGGGAAATATAAGTTATTTTATGTTATACACTCACAGAATTCTATGTCAAATTTTTATTTTCTTTTATTAAATTGTGAGATTAGTAACTTCCATAAGATAATGATTGGTTATTCAGAAGTTATACTTAATTTGTTCCTCCTTCGTGCTCTTTACTTTTACTTAAAATGGACTTGAGTGAAATTATATTAGCAGTAGTAAGCAGGCACATTTGAATTCAAAAATTTAAGATATTTAGGGTCCGTTTGATTGTGTTCTGATTTTTTTGTTCTTAAAACTGTTTTGTAAAATAGTTATAAAAAAAAAACATAGAAAACAAAAACAACTCAGACATATTCTCTAAATTTGATTCTAAAAACAAAAAAACAGTTATAATTTTGAAAATATTTTTTACAAAACTAACAAACGAGTTTTTAATTTTTTTTTTCTGAAAACTAAAAAAGTATTTTTCAAAACACATATCAAACATAGCCTTAGTTTACAACCCTTAACGCAAATTATTATCTACTTTATCTTCTTATTTTTTGTCGATTGAAGACATATTTGCCTATACCTCTATTTACTTGAACTTCCAATTTAAATTATCAAATAACAGAAGTGTAGCTGGCATGCTGCCGAGCTATACTTGACCATAAATGTAGATGCATGCATGCTTGAGACATTTTTTATAAACATAATGTACCACATCTGTACTCTATTCTGTCCTGACTGGCCCGTACCAACCACAGGACTATCCGTACCCCGTAGATAAAGATGAAAGGCACCCATGAAAGCGACAACTAAATCATGCTGCCAGAGGGAATTGTAGGGCCAATTAGATTGGATAGCACTTAGCAAAAAATATTACAGGACGCCAAGTGAACTCACCCACCCCAGGTGTTAGTGCTGGGAATGGTACGAGGGATGAGATACAATTATGGGTCAAGCGATAAACCACAATAAGTGAGGTTACATCACATCTTAACCCAAAACCTTAAGACTATAGGTTTATGTGTCTTTTGCAGTTATATGGTCATCACTTAATCTATGTCTAGTCTATGTGGGACTTATTTCACTACTACTCACTCACACTTGATGATTTTCAACCGTTAGTGCCATGCTTTAATGCATTTGAGGAACAAAACTTCGTTGCAAACGGTGTGCACTTAAATGTATCGGGTAGTTCATTTATCTTAGGACATGTATATACATGTTAAAATTCTATAAATTTGTACGATATCCATCCACGTATTCTAGGATGAATGAAGAGTTAAGAGTTGCGACCAACTAGTTAGTGTCATTTCATTTTTAATTAAAACGAATAATTAAACGGGGACATGCGAGAACTCTCGAGAGATTGAGTTAGGGCTTGGGAGGGATGGGCGAAAGTGCAGTCAAGGATTTCAAATTTTGGAGCTTGTTGGGTGATGAAGAGGCAAGATCCATGTGCGTGTGAAGATATCTTCTTAAAATTATAGGAATCAAATCAAATCTACTGTATTTTTTCCACAGATGAAATAAAAGAATATATAGTGAAACTTCCTAGAAATTAAATGTAGTACGAGTGGGTATCCTCAAATCAACAGCCATATCCTTATTCATAGCCCATTTAGTGTTTCATAGCTGTTTTTATATTATATGCAATAATTGAAGGGGTTTAAGTTTCTCATTTCACATAAGATCAAATTTTCTGCAGCAGACTCATGGGAAGTCGCGCTTTTCATTTGTTTGTTTTTTTAATTAAATAGTGAAACTTATTTGAAGATATGTGTCAGCTGCAGAAGATTTGATGTTTTACAGTAGCATAAGAAATTGTTTTCCCATAATTGAAATATATATCTTGAAGGGACCAACACCAACTTCTTGATTCAATACACTCCATAGGGGTAAAAGGTAACCTTACTTAAGCTACTTCTCATGTTCTTAGTACACAAGTTATTTCGTTTTATTTTTTAAATTCAAAGTATAGTAACATCATTTTCTTCTTGTTATTTTGATAATAATTGACTAAACTTGTTCAAATTTACTAATGTTGTACACATACACTTTCGCCTATATAATTTTTTTTGGGTTAGTATAATTTTATATCAGTGTAAGTTACACTTTCAATTTTGTCCATTGATTCCACTTATATCTAAGGGCTCAATTTTTTTAGTAATGTGAGCCATGGATCAATGGTCAAGATTGAGTGCAAGACTTCTAACTCTTACACCGGTGTAAGCATATCCTGCCCCATTTTTTTAGGGTTTTGTAATTCTCATTTAACATGAGAATTTGAATTTTCCTACACACACTTCAATTTTCGTGTCAACGTGGGTTCTACATATAATTTTTTCTAACATACGGGTCCCACATATTTTTTGTCTCTATAACATGAGAATTGAATTCTCATATTGAATGAGAAATATAATATATTTTTTTATGTAGAATTTGTATTATTTTATAACTTAGTCCATCTCGTTTTTTACATACCTCTACTATGAGGGAAATTATTGAATAAAACGTTGACTACATAAATTATGTATAATAAGTCAATTATTGAGTACTGCGATTACGATGGAATGTGAGGACTGATGGTATCTACGGAAGAGATAGCCGTGGATGGTAACAGATCAATATGCATAAGCAATACACAGAAGTTAAAGAGGTGATACATAAATACATGATGACAATAAAGTAGAGTAGGGTTTTAGAAATATATACCCCTAATTATAAGGTTTAAACCTTTATTTATAAAAATAGTTTACCTGAAGCCTGAAGGTGAAGAAATTTGAATAAGACTCCAACTCCTTAACAAATAAGACTCAACATATGTATGTGGTTCGTATTTCGAATCACGATTGGTTTGCTCTTTTAGAGCCTATATATAACCCATTTTGTGAGTCCACCAATTATTATTTGATTTTGACTGTATAACTTATGTTTTTTTTATGTTATATGAGATAACATTGTCTTGTGTAAAGACATAATTGGGTGGGTCCCACGACTAAAAAAAATGTTAGCTCGGACTTCAATGGATGTGTAACATGAAATGAGCTTTTTTTTTTTTATGTAAGATAAGAAAAATATTTTTCATAACTTGTATATAATAACAAGTTCTCTTAATATATATATATTTTTTTGGGTGCATATAATGTCTCTTAATTTTGATTTTGCCTCGTAAACAAATACGAGTGAAAGGATTTGTAAATTTTATGTTATAGTTTAATCGTATTTTTTATTTTTCAAGATTGTCCTCATATATTTGGAATACAAATATTTCGCCACTAACCCGAATCAAACTAAAGAACTTTTAGATAATTTAATCTATTTAACGTGAAGTAATAATACATTCTCAACAACTGCAAACAATGACCTGCAAATCTTCCGATAGTTACTCATTTTCTCCACTTCCCATTTTCTCTCCTCATTCTATTTGTTTGTTAAGCGTTATGGTGAATTATACTTACAATAATGAAATAAACTAGCGAACATATGTTTTAAATTTAAATAAAAATTTAATATACATAATCACTTCAAGTTGAATATAAAAATGTAAATGCACCCGCTCTCCCAATGAGTAGCTAGCCTACAAGGCCGTACCCCGAGGGCAAGGTGACCGGAAGGGGTTGAATGAGAATACCTTCAGGTTATATAAAAAAAATATACAATAAAAAAGAAAATATTTAAAATTATAAAAAATACGTATAACTAAATAAAAATGAATTTAAAAATAAAAGAAATTGAGAATTTCACATGTCACTTTTCAAAGAAAAATAAATCTAAAAATTTGGTTATTATAAAAAATATACATATAAGAGTGGATTAATTAATTAATAAGCGTATGTCATGAAGGGTGAGATATATTGACAATTGAATTATTTACATACCAAATGATAATAGTTCAGTTATCGCACGAGAAATAAGCACGTGAGAGTGAGAGCTGTTCGATCCTTTTCGGTACCATATTTGGGAGAGATTTAAAATCTTAATCCTAGACCAACCTCGAACTCCGGATTAGTCCATAGGAAACCTACGAGATTACTTTGGAAGAAATCCAAAAAAAAAAAAAAATCCGTTTAGGATAAATATTTGTTAGGAAGAAAATCAATATTACTCTTAATTTGTTAGGAAAAATATAAAAGTCAATATCAATCAAAAAAAATATATTTGGTAAACATATCAATCAAAATTAAATCACACACAATAATACATGACAAGAAGTGATACCAAATTCAGATAATATTTATGGGAACTTTTAATATCTTTTACTCTTTTATTTATTCTTACATCTTTGCGAAATCTTCTTAATATATATATATAAAATTTTTAAAACTTTATTTCTGTCATTTCTAAATTTTTTTTTTTCAAAACAAATATTTATGTTTCACTCTGCATAACTGGATATACAAGGATAAATTAAATAAAGTATGGATAACAAAAATGACTCCTATTCTACGAAAATATAAAACCTTATTCTCCGTAAAGAAAAATTTTAATCTAAAAGTTTAAGTTAATGGGCAAGACTATAAGTCTACAATAATAAATTTTTAATTAACAAAGATAGGATTTACCTGATTCTAAAATTAAATGTTGGATGACATTCTATTTCTTCATACCAAACATATATAACATGCAATATTTTTAAATTCACATATGGCATCTTCATTTTTAATGACCTTCCTAGAGCCTGTTCGTTTTATCACGAAATCATGTTTCGTTAACATTTTTGGTAATAACATTATTTTTATAGTGAATAAAATTAATTTGGAAAGAATTCAAAAATTTATTTTTTTAACGAGTAAGAGGGGACAGTGACCAAAGCGCCACATTTGGATAAAAAAATTACCAAACTGCCACGCCAACAGTAAATTTTGCCTAAATCCCACGCGGCACAATTTGCTACACAATGTAGCGAATTATGTATGCAAGCATAACTTAAAAAATGCCATGGATAACAAAAAGTGCATGTGTCAAAATTATTGAAAGCGAATTTCAACAATTTTGAACATGACACTTTTTGGTTATGAGCATCTAACGTGGCATATTTTGCTACACTGTGTAGCGAATTACTTACATGCATAATTCGCTACACTGTGTAGCGAATTATGCAGCGTGACATTTTGATAAAATTTACTGTTTTGGCGTTAGTCTGATAAAATTCTTTTGTCCAAACGTGAAAAATGATTTTTCCTAAGAGTTATTCTAATTGCGAGTCTCGTAAATTTTTTTTATAGAAAAAAACATGCATATATTTATATTTCAAAAGTGATTCAACTTTTATCATTCAAACAAAATCAATTTTTCTAAAGCCACTTTTGGAATATCATTCTCACATTCAATTCAATTTTTTCACATAAATTCTTTCAATATAATTTAAGAGTTCATTTTTATGCGGTTACTGCAGATAAATAATCTGCAGTAGGCCCAATACGACGTTGTTTTGGGCAGAAATCATGGTATTTTTGTAATTTTAATTTATTTGAGGGTTATAATAATCTTTATATTTATAATTTTTTAAAATTTGAATACCAAAACGACGTCGTTTGAAAATAAATGCAGATAACTTATCTGTATTAAGTGCAGAAATATTTTTTCCATAATTTAAATTTAAAATTAACTTTATCAGAATCTAAACGGAATCGTTGCGGGTAATCACAGTGAGCCCTTTTGTTTGGGCTTCTCAAAAAAGTAATTTTTATCTCTTCGTTATCGTAGAAGTGCTTTTTATAAAAGTTAAAACTATTATATTTGGGGAATATTTTTCTTATGTTGATGTAGATAACATATCTTATGTTGGTGAAAGAAAATAATAACAGGGGCCCACAAATGATTGGAGAGAAAAAAAAGAGGGACCCACCTTTGTTATATGTGTGTAGAAAAATGAGTTATCTCATATGTTAAATGAGATAAATATAACCCTTTATATTTTTATAAAAAAATTTATTTTTGAAAAAAAAATTTGGCTTTTGACTTCTACTTTTCTTGGAAGTTAAAATTTTTAACTTATAGAAAAAGTAAGTTTTTGACTTTTTTTGTGACTTCTATTTTTTTTTAAAAGCCATCCAAACAAATTTAAAATGAGAAGTACTTTTTTTTTTAAAAATAAAAGGCTTTTGAAGAAAAAAAACACATTCAAACGGGCCCTAAAACTACGCGAGATGTTTTGATGACTACTCTGGTTAGAACTTATGACTGATTTGATTAGCGTGAGACTATTTGAAATAAAATAATATATTAAAATTAGGGAGCCAAATTTTAATCGTTAATTTCTATCAATCTAACGGTAATAATTTATTAGGTCACACTTATTAATTAATTATTAAATTCTAGTAAATTATAATTGTTAGATTGACGGAAAATCAACAGTTAAGATTTGGTAAAAAGAAATAGTAAGAAAAAATATATAACTTATCCCAATCAAAATTAAGTGAGAAAATTAAAATATGAAAAATTTAAATGTGTAGATCTTCATGATTTGGGGGATAAAAGTGCCAATGGTAAATGTAAGCATTTCTTCAACCCCACTCCAATGTCTTGAAACACAGGGTCGATGCCATGATAGTTTGATATTTTTATTAGTTTATGTAATATTGTCTTATATTTGATTGAATTATGTTAAGTATATTTTGAATTTTTGATGATTGATGGTTTAATTTTTTTTTGAATATTTTATATAAAATTTATATATTTATATTTTTTATATATATAAAATTAAGTCGAAATGATCCTGTATTAAACGCATGACCCTCACTTCGGTCGAGTTGATGGGGGGGGGGGGGGCTAAGGTTTTAGGCACAGTACCACGCCTTTTTAGTTGGATTTTTTTTTTTTTGGTAATTTTCTTTTTCTTTTTAAATGAGTCCAAAGGTAAACGAAGCGTGTGGTTAAGAGCTGTGATTGGATAATGGCTTGCCACGTCATGTGGAAAATACGTCACCGCCTACTTCATTTTTTTGGTAAGCGTCACCGCCTACTTCTCCTGTAAGCGCACTCATCCGCAGAGACAAATATTAACACTTCAATATTCGAAGGCTTTAATATTTAAAGTGAATGTAAATAAATAATTTACGTTGATTTCTAAAATGACGTTATTTTGAGTTGAAAATTTATAATAAAAAAATTATTATAGTTCTGAAATAAATTATAATTATAAAAATACCTTAATTTTTATTTCAAATCGACATCATTTTTCACGATAGATAAATTATCTATAAAAAAATTTAACCCATATTCAAAATAATAAATAAATATTAACACCTCAAGTAAACAGCGAAATTTCCTTCAACTCCATTGAAACCAACAAACATCGTAGCTAAGGTATTTTTAAT
This sequence comes from Gastrolobium villosum, assembly GCA_032173675.1. Classification (NCBI taxonomy): domain Eukaryota; kingdom Viridiplantae; phylum Streptophyta; class Magnoliopsida; order Fabales; family Fabaceae; genus Gastrolobium; species Gastrolobium villosum. The sequence goes on along the minus strand of JAVKPL010013234.1, from coordinate 59,068 downwards.
GATTTATATTATATTCTCTAATATATTTTCTCACGCAAGAGTCCTTTGACTTGAAGCGTGGAATATGACACAAGTCTATTACTGGTCTGCTTTGTGCTGCACGAACCCATTTTTTTTGTCTGCCTCGTATTTTTCTTAATTTCATATGAAAGTGGGGGCGGTAAGGATCGGACTCGTGGCCTCATGGTCACTGAAACTTTGATACTGTGTTAAAAGGTGACGGTCTTTTTTAGTGATGTATATTATATTCTCTAATACACCCCCTCACGCAAGAGCCCTTTGGGTTTGAAGCGTGAAATATGGCACAAGCCTAATTTTTTTGGTCTCCCTCGTGTTTTTCGTAATTCCACTTGAAAGTGGGGGCGGTGAGGGGTTACATTTATCATTTCACTCAAAACCTTAAGTAGTAAGTAAGGGTCTTTTTAATGATTTATATTATATTTTCTAACAAACTCCATTAAAACCAACAACATTGTATTATAATTATTAGGGTTTATCATCTATCATTTAACATGACCACAAAAACTTTCCTACACACACAACATTTTATGGGGCCCGCAGCAAAAAAAAAACTCTAATACGCAAAACGAATCTCTATAACATAACACAATCACTTTTCCTACAACATAACTCTTATAAAACCCTAATTATTATGGGTTCTCTGTTAATTTTAGGTTGAAGTAGGAAAGTTATTTGCAATTGACATATATTTTTTAAGGGTTTTATAAGAGTTATGTTGTAGGAAAAATGTTTGTGTTATGTTATAAAATAGTAAAAAAATTTTTTTATTGTAAAATGTTGTGAGTATAGGAAATTTTTTCTAGTCATGTTAAATTATAGATGATAAACCTATTTTTTAATATACAATTTTATATTCTGATTTTTTTTAAAAAAAAAAATCTCATAATATGAAACAGTATCCTTAAAAAAAAAAAAACATGTATATGCTACACGTAAAAAATGTCTGTCTTTGTAGCGGTAAAGAGACATATTTTCCCATTATTATTATATTATAATTGTAATAACACCAGTAGTCTTTCTTGTTCCTCTTTTCCTTCTCCACAAGTTTAGATCTAAGCCTAGAGTATCTGATTTTGATTCGAATATCAACTTTCGTGAATGGCGAAGGACATCAAACTAAACTCTGGAACCAGAATCACTCTGCTCTTATTGTTATGCTTCTCCAATCTTATGGTCCCTCAAACTGAGGCCGTATGGTTAACCATCCCCAGTTCGGGAACTAAGTGCATATCCGAGGAAATCCAAACACACGTCGTCGTTTTAGCTGATTACTATGTTGTAGAGGATGAAGTCAAGGGTCACCAACTTCCCACTATTTCCGCCAAGGTATGTTTCTTTTCCCTTCTTCTTCTTCTTTTTTTCTTCCGGATTCAGCTTGTTAATTTAGATTTACAAGCCACTTGTCCTTTTATTAGTTTCATGCCAAAGTATGCACTTAGCTTTGTCAATTTGATAGTAGGCAAGTTTTAGTTGTAGAATGTTTAAATTGTCTGCTTAATTTGATAAATTGATAATGAGGTTAACGGGGAACTCTTAGTTGGAAAACGAAATTGATGTCAAAATATGGATGTAGGGGGGAAAGAAAGAGAGGGGGGGAAATCACATTCGATGATGAATGGTAGAATATCTGTTTGTTTTAATTTGCCTCGCCATTGAATTTTTCTGACTTTGTTTTATTAGTTTTGTGCCAAAGTATGCACTTAGTTTTGTCAATTTGATCTATTGAGATATATACTCCCACATTGGTTGTATGTGCAACTAATGTGGAGTTTATAACACCTTATAAACTACAAATTAGTTGCACATAATTTGGTGAATTGATTATAAGGCTACACAGGGAATCCTATTGGGCTTAAAATGAAATCGATGTCGAAATAGGCCCAACCTACCTGTGCTAAGAGAGTACTATATATCTCAACATGATCGTAGGCAAGTTTTAGCTTATGTGAATTCAAAATTTTTGGGGAATGTTTAAACTTTCTACTTGATTTGGTGAATTGATTATAAGGCTAACAGGGAATCCTAGTTGGGAAAATGAAATCGATGTCGAAATATGGGAAATGAGGGGGGAAATGTCATGATCGATTATGAATGGGAGAATGTATATTCATTTTCATTTGGCTCACCATTGTATTTTCTTACTCTGATTTGGTTCTATCCACATTTCCTGTTGTCGATCCTTAACAAATTTAAGACTATATTATATATATATATATATATATATATATATATATATATATATATGGGAAGATTATAGTTACAACTTTTTTATTTTACAACACAACAAATATCCGTACATCTTATCATTGTTGATTTCATTTATTATATAACGGTTATGATTTTAGCAAATTAAACTCATTATATATATTCATAATAAATGATAACTGTTGATTGACGGAAATCAACGGTAATAAAGTATGGTTGTACCTCGATTCAATGACCGGTCCGGTTGTAAAAAAAATTGTATATATATATATATATATATATATATATATATATATATATATATATATATATATATGGAGAATACTAGATTTCTTCCTTGTTACCAAATGTTGTGAAGTGAAGATATAGCTCGATATACAAATATATTGGAATATTCAAGTGAAATAAGTCCCACAATAACATGTTAAGTCAGTTGCATACAAGTAGGAGACCTATGAACCTAATGCCCCACAATAACAAGTTAAGTCAAGTGTATATAAGTAGGAGACCCATGAACACAATGCCTTAATGTTTTGGGTTGTGAGATGATGTCGAATCCACTTGATGTGGTTTGTGGTCCCCCGCCACTTGCTCCACCTGACCCACATGACATTGGTATCCAGTGATTAAAATTCCCATATTTGAAAGGAATGGGCTAAACATGGTACATATTAGTAAAAGGACCCCAAAGAAAAAAAATTGTTGTTTCATGTGACATAACCGATGTATTACCCAAAAAAAGGATCTATAAACTCAATGGACGTCCAAGGGAAGCCCGTGACGGAGGAACACCATAAATGGGTTAAGATTAGCCCACCATATCAAGTGGATTTAATACCATGTCACAACCCAAAACCTTAAAGTATTAGATTCATGGGTTCTCCCACTTATATGCACTTCACTTGGCCTATTACCAATCAATGTGGGACTCTGTCACACTTAACTATCCCAATAAAATATAATACTAGAAATTATATTAACCAACTCCTATTTATCTACTCTCTCTTTTCAATTTTTTCGCAGGTGACATCTCCTTATGGAAATAATCTTCACCACAATGAAAATGTTACCCATGGTCAGTTTGCATTTACAACTGCGGAAAGTGGGAATTACGTGGCGTGCTTTTGGATGGAGAGTAAACATCAAGAAGGTTCAGGAGGTCTCACAATCAGCCTTGAATGGAAAACTGGAATTTCTGCTAAAGATTGGGACTCTGTTGCAAAAAAAGAAAAGATTGAGGTAACAAATGAATTCCATTCATTGTCTTTGTAATATCTGTATGGGATTAACTCATACAGAAGTGTTTAATGCCTTATTCCTTTTGGGCATTGATTTAAGGGTGTTGAACTTGAGCTAAGGAAACTTGAAGGAGCTGTGGAAGCCATCCGTGATAATCTAATTTATTTGAAGAATAGGTAAGTCTGATATATTCATTGTGATGTTTAATTTCAGTTTTATTTAATCAGGATGCAATCTTTATGTTGTGAGGCCTTTATATATGAAGTTAGGTTCTTCTAAGTTCTAACCACTTCACTATGTATCAAAACTTCCTTTTTTTGAACATTGCTACAGGGAAGCGGACATGAGGGAAGTTAGTGAAGCAACAAATGGTAGAGTCGCATGGTTCAGTATCGTTTCTCTTGGCGTCTGCATTTTGGCTTCGGTGTTGCAGCTGTGGTATCTGAAGCGCTACTTTCGGAAAAAGAAGCTCATATAGATATTGCTTTCTTATGTCACTTACCAATACCAAATTGTTTTCTCAAGTTTTGGAGAATCAAGGATGAGTCCATCGTTGTATAGTTTTTCTTCTTGTGGATCCTTCCATTTAGTGGATTACCCCTGCAAGGGGTTTGGTGAACGTTACTTACATATATGCAGTCATGCAGAAATTGAAGAGTTTGGTACTTTCTTGGACCTAAACGAATGATGGTGATTGGTTTAGATAATTGAGAATCTGCTATGTCTATGAACTCCTTCATCATGTACTTAGAAAAAGCATTCACAATTCAAAATGTTTGTTGCAATTGATCTCCCATGACTGGGAACTGATATGCCGTGTTTTAAAGAAGGGATAGAGTAAAATTTGATTTGGAATGCTTGTGAAGTGTTAAGTATATGAGTTTATTATATATACTATTATTGATTACCTTATTATATTAATCTATGGGCCTTAACTTGAATACAACTATACAAGTTTATTATAATTTCAATTATAATAGGATCTTCATTATACTTTGAATAAGGTCCAAAAAGAAAAGTAACTTTATTCATAGTTAACAAAGGATTAAATTGTAATTGCCATTTGTCATAATACAACATTTTTCCGTTTATGTTCAACCTGTTAAAACAAGTAGTCGAATCTAACCATTCGTATACAATTTAGTTAGTCAAATATAAACTTTCTATATTTTAAATTGACATTAAGCAACAAAAACTGTCTAATCCAAACAAATATTTTTCCCAGTCTCAACCTCTCCAACTGTGAAAACTGTTATAACATTGAACAAAAGTCAAATTGGAGACCAGTTCTCAGATGTGGCAGTTGAATCGACCATTTTATTACAAACAACAATGGATAACAGTGATATTTTTCAATTATGCTAGTTAAAATAAACTTGTGCCACTGGCACTGCCAGCTCTTGACCTTTCTCGTAACTCGGTTGTTAATAATTCAATAAATTTAAATCTTAGACTTATATTTCAAAAGAATCAATACTTGTTTAATTCATTGGTCCAATAATAATAATGATAATTTAATTTAATATACTTTAATATTTAATTTATTTTTTATTCGATTAAAATATTTTTTAAACAAAAACGCATGAATAGTTTCTTTATTGAATTATATAAATTTAAAACTCACAAATTCAAATTAAACATAATAAAATTTAATCAATACAAGTCAATAAGATCATGTAGTAAAACCAAGTGATTAATTTTAAGAGGAGCCAAATCTTGCAAATTTGTATTTGGTTCCTTCGTAACCGCTTTGTGCTTTTGAGAAGAATGGTGGTTGCAAGTGCAGTGGCAGCGTTAGCAGTAGCAGCAGCAAGGCCCTCGCCGCTTATGTTGTTAACAGGACAAAGGGCTTTCAAATTGAAACCTCTCTGTTATTCATCTGCAACTTCAGCTTCTAGAAAGCTCGTCCTTTATTCAAAACCCGGTTGCTGTTTGTGCGATGGCCTCAAAGAGAAGCTTCAAGCTTCATTCTTGATCTCTGGTCCTGATTCCATTCACGACGTTGATTTCCAGGTATATAGATCTCTCTCCTCGTAAGTTGTATGCATTGCATGACTATGAATGAATATGACTGAGGTTTTTGATTTTGATGTTGGGTTTTGTCAGATAAGAGATATAACCACCAATCCCGAGTGGGAAAGAGCTTACCAATATGAGATACCTGTGTTGGCTAAAGTGCTATCAGATGGTACCGAGGTTTGTTTCAGAAACACACTACTTTGCTTTTTCTCCATCTAAATTCTTGTTGAAATTAATTAGGGCACGCATTGGTGAAGGGTTACAAGTTAGGCAAATGTGTAGCTTTTTTGTATTATGCTTTAGCAGGGACTCGGGTTTCTTTGCACAAGTGCAAGTTATTCCTTACTTTTCTTTTTTAATCCCTTTCAATAGTTAAAAGTTTGATGATTGAAAAATATTGTCATGTGTGGCTTTCATGCCCTAGTCCTGTTATTGAACCTGGCATGTGATGCTTGTTGGCTAACCGACAATCAGTAGTGTGAAAATGAATTTTCCTGGTGATTGAAAGGATGCTTTGTCTTGCAATTTTATTTATTTTTTCAATCAAAATAAATACAAGGACAAGGATACCTCTCCTACTTTGTGGTTTTATGAAGTCCTGAACTACTTGACTAAGAATTTTATTATTTCCTTCAACATTATTCACTATTCTTATATCTTTATCACACACTTTTTTTTTTTTTTTTAATCTGATGTCACAATTTTCATCCTTTCTTTCCCCAATGTAAGATGTAGTCCTCTAGTTTGGACTTGGCTTGTTGTCAAGCACTCTATGCAATCTTTTAACTTCTCATTTGAGTCATCATTGAGTACTTTTATTTGAAGGTATATATTTGGTCCAATTTCTTAGTTTTTTTGCTTGACTCCCTTCTAAGCCCATTTTTATTCTCATTTTCCCTATGCCATGTTTTTGGTTGTAATACTTCTTAGTAGTTCCAGTTTTCCCTGGTGTTTTACCATCATTTGGCACCTAATTTTTGGCTGATCAAATGTTACACTGACATTTCATCTCTTTTGTATTTAGATTTATGTAAGTTATCATATCATATCATATCATATGAAATGAATTTGATATAGTCCAGAATAACATTATTACAACTAGTAGTGAATAGTTAATACAGGACTATACAAACTCTAATTCAAATTTCAAATGTAATTTCAATCCTCAATAAATTTGAGAACGATAAAAAATATCAGTAACTCATACTTAACCTTCTAATTACTTACAACCTGAAAGTTGATTTCGGAAATAGATATTGAGAAAGACTAAGAAAATTCTGACAATATTTATGCATGATATACAAAATATAGTATCTTAGCAAACAGGGTGTGTCATGTCGTTAGAGAGTTGTCTGTTTAATTCCAGAACTTAAATTCCTTGTTATGTAGAATCTTGTCTTTAAATTTATCTGTGTGAACTAATGATACACCACATTATGCATAAGTCTAAGGTTCTGTACATAAACAATGTTACTGCAAAGACAAAAGCAAAGAGACAAGGAAAGTGTACTTGGTTAAAGGCTGCTAAAATGCCCTCTCTTTGGCCAGAGAATACCACTGTTGTGTTCTCCCAAGTGTCAGGTGAGACATGGTTAATTTTGGCCTACATTTTGACTTTTGAGGGGGGGTTATAAGTGCTCCACCATCTTAAATGTTGTCCAAGTCGCTTGCACAATAACTGGACAATATAAAATGGGCAAGGCAAGAGAGGTTTATTGCCCCAATCCCATTGCCATGGGTAATGAGCAATTGTACGGGCTGTTGCAGGTAACTAGTAACTATGATTCTGTAGCTATCAGAAACAGGAAAGGAAAATTGAAAAAGAAGACAGAGATTTATATATTGGAACCTTAACACAGGTCCAATGGAGGATTACAATATAGTGTTTAAAGGGGAAAATTATGGAACTGGAATTGAAATTACAAGTAATGACAAGCAAGAAAGAAATGAAGGCCAAATACAACTGCTTCCCAGATCATCAGAGAGGTTTTGATTCTCTCCCAAAAGCCCAAAAGTCGTAACTAACCAAGACGATCCCCTTCAGCCTTCCCTTCCCTCCTTTTCAACAAACTTTGGTGATGCCAACAGCGTGACACTAACCCCTATTTCCACCATCACCCTTTGCTAAGTCAGCCTGCCCACATGGAAGCAATAATCCCCCGCTTCTCTTCCTTCGATATACCTTTCCAAACCTTCTGTTATGTGCAACCAAATCATATTCAAATGAAATAAGTCCTACATGAATTATGAACTTATCTATCAACTAAGAATGGTGGAATGAAGATGCACAATTCACATGGATGTGGACTTTTGACACATCTTAATGCAAAACAGCTAGACTGAAAATTAACAGAGAGGTTGATTGAGAAATTCTGGAAGGAATTCTTCAAAATAACTTCTCTATAATTTGTAATGTTCTTAATCTTCATTTCGCGCAGGGAAAGAGTCCCAAGTTGCTTGCTTGTAAGTTGGTAGGTGTATTTAATTATTATACACACTAACATAAAGTAGGGGTAACTTAGGATCCTTATAGATAAGCACCGTAACTTATTTTATTCACTTTCATTTTGGAAATCAAGAAATCTTGGATTATTTCTCATTTTCCTTTTTTTTTAGAGAGGGCAAGCTTGGAGCAGTGGTAAAGCTGCTCCCCTGTGACTGGAATGTCACAGGTTCAAATACGGAAAATAGCCCTTTTGCAAATAAATAAGGGTAAGGTTGTGCACAAGGATTGCTCTCACCTCTACCCTCCCTAGTCATGGTTTAATGGGGAGTGATTTTTCCCTATGGACTCAAGGGCACTTGATAGGATGAAACCTAGCCATTTATGTCATTCATTCTGTGCATCATTCTAAAATAATTTTGTCTAAATTTTTATGTGGGTTTAAATTGACTTGGGGTTAAATAGGATGGAGTTTCAAAGCCACAAGGTGCTATTGTTGAACATATTTGTTTCAGTTATTCACGACCAAATCTAATTTAAGGTTTTAAGGCTTTGGATCAGGTAATTAATTTAACGGCCATGGGCTCTGGAAACCCTTGGATTTTGAGGTTTTTTGAATTTGTAGAGAAAGATTATGGCTTAAGGATTGCCAATATTCACTATTGAGAATTTATGTAGAAAATAATGTCATAAACATGCATACAGACCTACTCACCAAATTTGATTAATGACACCCTGTATTTTTATGAGATAAGCATTAAATTTCAGTTGTAAAAATGTACTACTGTGTCGGCTTGCATTCGGTTAGATGGGCCTATGTAAAGAAAGATTTATCTCTGTATTGTGGCAATCCAATCAATATTCATTTTCAGGGATATTAGTCATGCATAAAACATTGTGCATTGTCTTATCAAAGGGTGACCTATGGTCTGGTCATTCTCTCTGTCCAGCCAAAAAAGTATCCGCAGCTGAACTTGGGCCACAATACATGGTGTATGCCCAGCCACTGATTGGACTGGGTTAAATGTTGGCCATCCTAGACCTGAAGAAGTACCATATAAGTTTGTACTTTTCTCTTTTCGAAGGTGCTCTGCATTTGACCCAAAAAAAAAAAGGTGTGCCCTGCAATTACTCAGCCGTCTGTATGAAGGTTAAGCTCATGGAACGAAACCAGTCCATTAGAATTTTGGTAGTCCTGTTTGTTTTGTGGTTTTAGCGTCCAACTGTTTGATTCTTGTGTGCTTTCCCTTTTTTGTTTTTGGACAGTGGTGGAGTCACTTAGAGGTAGGGTGAGATTTTGACTTGGGCTAAAATTCGAAAATTAGCTATATTTTTAACTGGTTAAATAGTTATGGCTAAGTTTCAGGATAAAATTTAGTGTTACGCTCACCTAAATTTTTGTTGGTTTTGGCTCAATGAATAGGTGACTCCACCACTGTTTCTGGATTTTAATTTAGGTTGATACTCCAATCTGGTTTGTGGGTCGGTCCTTTTTGCAGCTTGTGAGACGTGTTGCCCCATTTGGTTTTTCCATAACCTTGTTTGTAATCTACTGATGTGAGTTTTCGATGCTCTAGCTTATATATTTCTCTCTGATATATAGCGTATGGTCATTGATTCTAGGATTTCTTTAGCCTTGTAACTTTCATGACTGCCAAAATAAATAAATAGGGAAAAGTGTTTATCGTTTAAATGACACAACTTACATCCTTTTACTCTCACGAAGAGGTGGGACTCACATTTTTTTTTTTTTTTCAATTCTCTCCTCTTTTATCTATTTCTTTCACTTACACAACTTTACATCCTTTAAAATAACACACATTTTTTTCAAAAAAAAAATAATACAAACTAAAAGACTCGAAACATCAGAGAGAAAAAAAAATCTGCATCTTATGTGAATGTTGTCCTGTTTTCCAGGAAACTTTACCACGATTCTCTCCACGTCTAGGAGTGGAGCTCCTCCAGAAGAAGATAGCTGCTGCTCTGAGAGAACAATAAAAGGAGTTTCAGCGCAGGACCCTTGAGGCATAAGAAATGTTTGTTTTATAATTTAACAAATTTTCTTAATTATATTTGTGGAGTTACATTATTATTTTTTAAATATTTTGTGAAGTATTGTGTATTGAATAAATAAATTACATAAAATTCCTGATATGTGAAAATTACGCAAACTTACATACACGCGTTAAATGTAAAGTAAAATAAACCAGAATGAATAAGGTTATTGTATTTATTTTTGAATAAAGAAATTCATGTAAAATATTTGAGGGCGTTTGATAGAGGATACATTTTTGTGTGCCTAAGAATCATAATTCCTTCTAATATCCCTGGGAAAGTGAGTTTCTCAGGGACCATAAAACTGTTTGATCAGTTATAATATTACTGAAAATATTGGCTTAAGATTCTGTATTTGGTTCATTGTCAAATATTATTGAGAATGTGAGGTGAGTAACCTTATCACTCTCAACTCTCTCTCGCTCACTCTCAATCAACACACACACACACGCAAAACTCTGGCAACCAAAAGCCAAACCGGAATGCTGATGAGAATTGTATTAAAAGATCATTAACAATAGTAACACTCCATAGGGTATATTAATTAATAAAAAGATAAGTGATACTAGAATAAGGCTTCAACTTTCACAATGCTACAAAGTTAATTAATAGCTCCGACTAGAATTGCAGAGAAATTGGGGAAAAAAAGAAGAAGTTACAACAAATTTGAGCCTGGGAGGAAAATTGAGCCAGATTTCAAGGGAAAGCTAGTGTTAAAAATCTCAATGGTGTCATTAAGGAGTCGAAGGCAAAGAGGTACATTGTTACCCTTTTCTATTCTTAGCCCGCTTTCTTTCTCCAATTTCACCTACTTAATTGCTTATGCCAAACACGAATCACCTATAGGAAAAATTACTTCCCACATAAATGAAGTGAATTTTTTTTCCACTATCAGTTTCTACCAAACACCTCATTAAAGTAAAGAACTTCCATGTAATAATTTTTTAAAAAGAAAATATTTGTTCTCTTTTTTTTTATACATAACATTTGTTCTTTAAAGGATAGACATTTCAATTAAAATTATTAGTATTTATTTAATATTTAAATAAAAAAAATCTCATTTTTTTTCATCATGATTTCTATTTCTTTTACTATAAAATACAGTAAATTTGACTAAAATGTTATAATTCTATATCTCTTAAAAAGACAAATAGAAGAAAATTTCATGTAATTCGTTGTACCGGGGTAAACACATTAACTTGCTTTATTCATTTGTCCCGGAGATTTTTCGTGCGTTTAACTTTTGTTCTGTGCAGGCGGAATTTCTGTTGTGTGTATTTTGTGGAAGAGTCTTCACTAACCCCTTTATGCCTTTCAATATTTATCTTTTTCAGGATTTGAAATTTGACTGAGCGCATTTCGAGTACTTATCCAAACCTTATCTTGAAAGAGTCTGGGCATGTTCTCCTGCATGTAACATGTTGGGAAATTTTGAGAATGCATGAAAGCAATTGAGACACGCAAAATATTTAGTTATGTATTTGGTCCATTTTCTACATGGTAAGCTGGCATGCATGGAAGTCTAATGAAAATGATATGTTAGGTTGAAATGGCCGTCACTTTCTAAATACAGATGACTTGCGTTAATTTCTTTTCCCATTTTAATGATTGGAATATAGTTTCTCGTCTTATATATGATAAAATATAGGGCTGGCATAAAAAAATGAGACCCATTTTAACAAAATGGGTTGAATTGAGCAACCCGACCCGTTTTATGAGTGGATTGGCGGGCTACGGGCCAGCCCGCCTAAAATAAAAAAATTCTAAAAATATAAAAAAATATAAAAATTTAAATTCTGCATAAAAACACATAAAAATCTGCATAAAAACATAAAAAAAATCTGCATAAAATCCAATGTGCTTATGAAACTAAGAAGATCGGTGTTTAATAATCTACATATAAATATGCATCTTTCAATCCAAAAATAATAATAAAAAAATAAAATCATATCAAGGTAAAATAGAGTAACAAAATGTTATATGAGCATTCTACAACAATTTTTGCATGCATAGAAATCTTTTAATTGGGTAACCTAAAAAAAGGGCTTGGCGGGTTAGCCCGCCCCGTGCCGGGCTGAGCCCTACGGACTGGTGGGTTGAAAAACTCAACCCAGCCCACCCCGTTTGGCGGGCGGGGCGGGCCAGCCCGACGGGCTCAACCCATTTTGCCAGCCCTAATAAAATATACATAAAAGAGTGGATGAGATTTTTTTTTTTTTTTGATAAACAGAGTGGATGAGATGTAATAAAGAGAAGAGAGAAAGTTCATCCATTTTTTTTATTTTGGTAAGCAGTTCATCCATTTTTTATTGGTATAAAATGGAGGTATCTCCATTCAACCTCCTCTAGTCACCTTGCCCTCGGGGTACGACCCTGTAAGCTAGCCCCTCATTGGAACAACGGGTGCATTGAGCTTCGCTACCGGATGAAGGACGAGACTAATCCCCCAATCGAGAATGAGACATTTTCCTCATCTGGTCCCCAAAGATTTTCCAATAATTTGCTTGAGGCAGGGTTTGAACCCCTAACTCAGACAAACCCTTGAGAGATCAGTTGCCAACTGAGCTACCCTTGGGGTTAGTTCATCCATTTTTTATATGTATATAAAATAATTTTATCCCATTTAATAAGAAAAATTATATTCCTTTTAATGATATGATTGAATGGAGTTTTTAAAGTAAAAATAAACACGCGTATATTATTTTGCAATTAGGTAGATTTCATTATATGATTACAGTTTTATCACCTAAATAAATGTTAGATGTGACTGAAGATCATGAACCAAGCATTTTCAATAACACAATAATGTGAGTTATTAATAGACTGCCGAGACCTTCTAGTTAAAGTATGTATCGTTTGACCCGAATTGATTTTTCTCCTTAATTGAATCAAATTATTTTATTTAATTCGAATTGGTTTTATTTTTTCTGAATTGATTCAAAATCATTTCATGTTTTAAAGTCAATTCATGATTTATAACGAATTTCGAACCAATTCAAAGGCAATTATGATGTGCAAACTAGTTCTGAATTGATTTTGAACTAATTTTCCAAATCAATTCTTTTTGGTTCGGTTCAATTTCAAACTGATTTATAAAATTAATTCGATTCTCAAAATGAACTAATTTTTACCAAACATTAAAATATAATTAGAACTCTCATTCTATTTTCTAACACAGCTAAAGAATAAACATTTAAAATTAAAAAAAAATTATGATTTTTTTTATACAAGTGAGAATTGAACATATATACTCAAAAATTTTAGTATCGGAACAGTGGCTTGATAATTTGATTTTCAATTATGTGATTCTTGTTCTTATTTTTTTGCAAAGGTTTACGTGTACCAGATTTGCTCTTACTTTCTAGGTTTCTTGTCCCACAAGATGGATAAGATTAATTGATTAAAATTTTAAAAGCAAACCACTTTAATTGGGCATTAACTAATAGGAGATAAGTAATAATGGTCTTTCCTTTTGACGAGGTGTCTGGAAGTTAGCCGTTCTAGCATATCCCTCCATCAAATGAGGATGAGTTGTGGGTAATGCTCACTCAATCTTTTATTTATTTATATATTTATTCCTTGGTCTTCGGCTACTAAATATTTGGGAGGAGGGATATTTTTACTACCAAAACTTTCTACTATCAATTTACTACCTATCTAATCACCATTGGATTAACTTTTTTTCTTTTTTCAATTTTTTTTTAACATTCTCTCTCTTTGATTCAATGATGATTAGATAGGTAGTAAGTTGGTAGTAGAAAATTTTGGTAATAAGAATATCCTTCCTCAATGTTCCGGGTTCTAAATGTTTAAAAAACTCGGAAAAAATATTACATTTGAAAAATCACACCCTGATATTTTTAATAAGGGTTACATTTTTTTCCCCTTCGGAGTAAATATGCTTCTTCCTTAATAGGGTCATACTTTTTTTTATTTTTTTATTTATCTTTTCATCGAAGAAGAAAATTTAAAGAAAAGAGAGGTTATTTCATTTTAAAACAACGACATGATTCATCTATTAAAAGTCTTAGCGATAACTTACATTAATACTTATATATGGCATATTAGTGATGGATCATGCATTGACAAAAATTTAAACCAAAACTGTATATTTATGATGATGTTATTGATTTAAATTAATATTATTGTCGGTAGTATTTAAACTAATCAAACAACCAACAACATATCATTTACCTTGAGATTTTTATGGATTTAGAACTAGATATGTATCTCTCCAGAAATAGTATGTCAATAAGAAGATGCTCAATGAAGTAGTGGTAGAGACTAGAGACCAATATTCAAGCAGAGTCACCGGAAGTGTTGGCACAGAAAGGGCTGCGAACAGGGCCGGGGTGGTGTGTAGGCTATGATATATGGCTCTAAAATTCAGTAGAGTAACAACTTATATATATATATATATATATATATATATATATATATATATATATATATATATATATATATATATATCTTACATTCAATCTTAATCATTGAAGTTTGACACTTGTATTCAATGGCTTAGATCAAAAAAATCTGAGCCCTTAGATATAAGTGAGATTAATGGATAAGATTTGAAGAGTGTATTCAATGGCTGTAAGTTATAAAAAATTTGAGTCCTATATATATATATATATATATATGCTTTAGAGACCAATGTTTGAAAAATTAAAAAATTAAAATGAAAAGACTATTATAACCCTGAAATATATATATATGCTTTAGAGACCAATGTTTGAAAAATTAAAAAATTATAATGAAAAGACTATTATAACCCTGAAATAAATTATAATTACAAAAATACTTTAATTTCTGCCTCAATTATTATAGATAAATTATCTACATTAACTTTAAACAAGAGAGTTTATACAGGGCAAATAATATTTCCCTATTAATGAGAGAGACAGAGAGAAAAATGTGAGCCAAATCATTAACCTTTGTTTCCATTATTGCATTTAGGTATTGTCTCGCCATGTACAGTTGTGTAGAAAAAAAAGAATATCGTGTGATGAGGCTAAAATGATCACTCATTGTGTTCTGCCAGAAAAAAAAAATTAAATTCTTATTAGGCCTTTAAATATCTAGCCCATTGTGTTCTGCTAGAAAAAACGCAAAGGACTTTTTTTTTTTTAATTTTAATACGATGAGGTTCATTCACCCTCTCTCCTCCCATAAATATCTATGGTATTATTATTGTATCATTCACTCAGTGTATTATCTAATAAAAAATATGAAATAACTATTATATTTGTAGGAAAAGAATAGAAAAATATTTTTTTATTCAAATATCACTTATTGAATGACAAATATACCTATTACACTTGTACATAAGATGATGTCCGCCCGCCATGCACAATGACTAGGATATGAGCTTCACATTTTTTTAATTCTTTATGCCACTTTAAAAGTACATGAGATATATTGTACAATTCGAGTCAACTGTCACCATTGTAAAAAGGCATAATTTCTGAACAATTTATGAATTTTTTTTATAAGATTGCTTTAAAAATAATATCATTTTTATCATATATTTGTAAAACTTTATAGTACGTAGTTTGAAATTACTTCTTATTATTGGTGTATACAAGATGACTTCTAACATCCAGATAATTTAAAATCTGGCGCATGTCATAGTTTAATAATTAATTTGAAAAAAAAAAGATTTATATTCATGCATAGTCATGACAAAATTGATGTCTGGAAAAAGCGTACCAAAAAAAAATAAAAAATAAAAATTGATGTTTGGAAAAAGCTTACCAAAAAAAAATAAAAAAAAATAAAAATTGATGTTTGGAAAGTTACCAAAATATTTGATGGGTGTGTGTGTGTTGGGGAAGGGGTTGTCACTTGTCGCTACTCCGAACTTAAAAATACTTTTTATAAATTATATAGTTCCGCTGCTATATAAGTATGCCAAACAAGGCCTAAATAAATGCAATAACTATTAAAAGAAAAAAATGATTATAACAAAAATGTGTTCAAACTTTTATTAGATATTTTTTTGGTAAAAAACTTTATCACATATTAATCATATA
This sequence comes from Gastrolobium villosum, assembly GCA_032173675.1. Taxonomy (NCBI): domain Eukaryota; kingdom Viridiplantae; phylum Streptophyta; class Magnoliopsida; order Fabales; family Fabaceae; genus Gastrolobium; species Gastrolobium villosum. The sequence goes on along the minus strand of JAVKPL010013234.1, from coordinate 43,054 downwards.
TAAGAGAGGTTTTAGTCCAAATGCTATTACCCAGCATCAAATTGAATTTTTAATAAGACCACCGATATATATATATATATATATATATATATATATATATATATATATATATATATATATATATATATATATATATATATATATATAGGATAAACATTTTTACAGCAACTTTAGATAAGTTTATCTACAGCTGTCATTTTTTAACTATGTTCTCCCGGGAGAACATAGTTATAACGTTAAAGTTGCTCTTTTTTCTCTCCTCAGTTACTTTTCATAACTTTTTTGCTGACGTGGAGAGAGAGAAAAGAGCAACTTTAACGTTATAACTATGTTCTCCCGGGAGAACATAGTTAAAAATGGCAGTTATAGATAAACTTATCTAAAGTTCCTGTAAAAATGTTTACCCCTATATATATATAAGGATTTGATTTTCTCATGTTGCATGAGAATTCAATTCTCATGTTGTGACTCAACAAGTGGTGGGTCCCACATTTATTAAAAAAGAAAAGTTTTGCACGCATATCGAAGAGTCACAACATGAGAATTGAATTCTCATGCAACATATATATATATATATATATATATATATATATATATATATATATATATATATATATATAGGTTAAAAAATATGAACACTTTTTATTTATGTAGTACGTAGTAGTTGCTGAAGTGCTGAACTTTAAATGTAACCGTGGTGATTGGCAACGTCGCCCACTTAAATTGAGAGTATTAAACTAAAAGAAGGAAAGGTCATCAATTCAGAAGAAAAGGAAAGGCACTAGCTAATTTTCTGGACCCGTCCTTGTCTGCCAAGCAATGCTGAACTGGAAACAACTATATGAACTATACATATACAGTTATATACAGATGTTAAGTAATAAACGAGCATAAGCCATTACATGGAAAAAGACGACATCGCAATTAAAAATTATAGCTTCTTTCAACAAATAAAAATTTGACGAATATATAGCATGGTACTCATCTTTAATTGCTTATCCGAAACAATCATAGAAAATAATATGACTATGATCCAATTTTGTTCCCATATATGCGCATAGGCATATCAGCCAAAGCTTCCTCCTCTCTTCTGCTAGTTTTGTGGTATATATGGAAAAAGAATATAATGCTGTGCCGCAATATCTGGGTTCCCTCTCTCCAATCTTTCACCAAGTACGATCATTATCCACAAATTTAAAGACTCATTTCATACGTGTGATTGAGTGTGTTTATTTATGTAATGACCACTCCACTCACATTAAAGAAACTAGAAATTTTGAAACAAGGTCTATACACTTTATGGTTTGCTACCTAACCTGACTTTTTCTCTGAAAAATTCTTTCTTAAGTGCATGGCTTCTTTTATTTTATTTTTTTTATTTTATTTTTTTTGGTAAGTACATGGGGCAAAAAGCCCCACGACAACAACAACACAAAGAACAGAAAACAAAAGACCAGAAACAGCAAAAACAACAGCTACAAACTAGGAAAAGAAAGACACAAAACAGAACAAAAACCAGCCTACTAGGAGTTGCCTGGATCTAACAAATCTGCAGCAAGAAGATTGACCAGCTCCCTCTGAGGTGAGGGGAAAACAATAAATCCAAAAGAATCATGTAAAGCATGTTTTGCTATCCAATCTGCACAGCAGTTGCAGGATCTTATGCTTCAAAGAAACAGACCACTTCCTAAACAAAGCTACTTGAATCTTAGTCACCAATGGTAACTTTCGAGTCTCATTACCAACCTTGGTAAGAATGGCTTCTTTTATTTACTATTAAGTATATTAACACCATAAAAGTTGTGATTGATGGTTTGGCATTAATATCTTCTATATATGATTAAGTATCAACCACGAATAGCTCAATCGATAAATTGCGCTTCATGAATTTGATGTTTATAACTAAAAACACCTTTATGCATGATTAGAATAAAGGTAACATTTTAATAAAAGTTAGTTTCACATCTAAAAAAGTTTTCTAGCAGCTCATGATGCTGTTGAAAAAGAAAAAAACCATCTTTGATTTCATCCCATGTTAATAAGTATCCAAATTTTCATTTCAGATTGATCCGATATTAATTGGTGCAGACCTGTAATACCAATTGGACCGCTATGACAATGACAAATGCAAATTACTCTTCCTGCATTATTTGAATAGTATTACATCATATAATTAGGTTTCATTGATTTGTACGAGAAGAGGTGTTACATAGTAATATAAATCATTAAAAAGTCCTTACTCAATACATTAAGTTTTTGAGTTGAATTGATTCTTTACATAATTTCAGAGTTTCAGTGACCACAAGGTCACAAGTTTAATCTTCACCACCTCCACTTTTTAATGGAATTAGATAAGCATAAGGTAAACAAAAAATTGAGCTCGTGAAGTATTTACCCTTAAAACCAAAGTCCTTTTGCTCGAGGGCATATGATAGAAAATAATATAAATCATTTAAAAAATCTTTAACTAATAACTTAAACTTTTGGGTTGAATTAATTTAAGGCGGGCATGTTTTCTATTTTAAATTTACCAAAGACAAATTGCATGAAGTGGAAGTAGGAAATGTAAAAGATAATAAATAATACTTGTGTTTAATCGAAATGTCTTCCATTTTAAATTGTTTACAGATTGTAATGTCATTTTCATGTAAAACTTCTGAACATTGAATTTCGTGATAAAATTCATTCCGTGGCCTTCTTGGTTGCTATGGTTTATCTATTAGGTACCATTTCAAAGCGGTTAACATCGTATTCTTTTTTGTTCACAAACTTAATAATATGACTCGTGGTACCACTATATATTATCCTATTGCCATGTCCGGAGGAGTCAATCAAATTCCTCTTCCTTCAATTATACAATATTCCTTTTTTATATATATGAAAAAGAAAGAATCGATATGATACATGGCACTCTGAAAAATAAAGAAAGAAAGGGGGAGAGAAAATGATAGTCAAATCATCTTTTTTTCTACTATTTTTAATAGTTTTAAGGTTTCTTAGAAAATAAAATTGTCTCTTATACACATATAAAAGTGAGTGTAACTTAGTTTTTTTTTTTTTTTTTCATATGGCTCCATATGAGTGATATATACTTTTATGTATATATAGGAAATTATTTTATCACTTACAACATTAGAAACATTAAATCTATTTTCAATTACTAAGAATAAAAAGACAAACCCTTTATTTAAAGAGGAAAGTTAATATTTATAAAAAATTTATTTACAAACTCTTACAAATTATATTATATTTCATCGATAAGACACTCATGAGTGAAGTTTTATCAGTAAGACATAGTGCAATTTATAAAAATAAAATAAAATTGTGAATGTAACGTACCTTGCGCTTATTTGAAATATAGTTTTTTTTTTTTTGGTGAAAAAATATAGTTTTCTTATTCACACATAAGTTGTTACTTTTTTTTTTGGTGAAAAATTTGTTACTTTTAACTTTTACGAATGCAATCTTTTCTCTCTCATTTGTTTCATAAAACAATGCTCTACATTTGATTTTTGTGTATTTTATGAAATAAAAAAAACTTATAATGACATTTTTTTGGGTAAACATAATGACACTTTTACTTTAACATAAGAGAATTCTTAAATATTTTCTATATTTTTTAATTATGAGATATGATTTAGTTAGCAAACTAAATTTCATGTAAACGTAATGATTTAAACCCCACTAAAAATTCATTATAGTAAAAATTAATCTTTCTCTAAATAGATAAAAATAGTTTATAGTCAAAATAAAAAAGTATGAAAAAAAAATCTCTCCTTCTGTCACTTTTTATTAGAAGTCTAGCTATAGAAAGTATCAAGTCAAAAATTGATCTCCGTACCCGCTGTTACCTATTTTCTTAAATACCAAATTGTGGCATAAAAAGTGGAAACTGCCTCTCATTTATAGTAAAAGGACAGAAACTGTGGTTATTGGGGCCTTGCACTTCTCTATTCTATTCAGTCTAGGCTAGATTTTATGCCCTATAATTGTTGTATGATAGTATCTTTAGTAAAGTTTTTTTTAATAATTATTTTTTAAAAATTTCAAAATAACTTAATACAAACACTCATGCATCTATATTCTATACTTAGAGAATGTTTTAGTCGCAATTGTATACATAATACAGTTGCTCCGTTAGGACCATCTATATTAATTAAACAAAAGGATAAGTGTTTGTCCTTTTAAATTAAATGACACAACTTGTGTCATTTCACTCTCACATAGAGGTGAGACCCACAACTTTATATTTTTTGTTCACTCTCTCTCCCCTCTTTTATTTATCTCTTTCTCTCACTTAAAATGACACAATTTTACATCATTTAAAATGATACACAATTAATTCTTAAAATATATAGCTTTGCCACCTAAACTCGGAACAGTCAGTGTTGTGTCAAATTGTAACTCAAGTAGAAGTGTTTGGGGCATTACTATTATAGATAGTACTTTCACTTTTGCTTTTTCGTGTATAAAAGGAAGGCCATCCATCTCACGTATTGTCTCAAAGTGTGTTCATAACAAACCATATCATTTCTCTTCTTTTCTTAGATCAGTAACTGAACCATGAGTGCCGAAAATAATAGTGGCAGATTACGCTTGTTGTTTACTAATGCAAAACCATACATGTTAATGATTGGCTTGCAATTTGGCATGGCTGGCAATTACATCTTGGGCAAGGATATTCTTAATCATGGGATGAGTCGTTTTGTATTCCTTGTCTACCGCAATGCCATGGCCACAATTGTCCTTGCCCCTTTCGCATTCTTTGTTGAAAGGTGTCACTGACTAGTTTCGCCTAGCTATTCATTCTGTATCAATTCCTTAATATTTCCATCTAATTAAAAGTGTACGTTCCATTATCAGGGTCTTTCACGATTCATGGAAGATGGTGAGTCAATTTTGATTAACATTGTTTTTTTTTTTTTTTAAATATATTGTTTTTCAGGAAAAGTAGGCCCAAGATGACACTTCCAGTCTTTCTACAAATAATGGTCCTAGGATTTCTGGAGTAATTATCTAAAACTTTACATATATTCATATGAGGAATATAAACGCATGCATATTGTTTTTTTTTTTTGGTGAAAACGCATGCATATTTACTTGCACTTTATGCCCATTTAATTGGCGAGAACTATCCTCTTTTCTAGGATAATAACCTTGTTAGTTACATGGCTAATTTTGACCAGGCCAGTTTTTAATCAAAGCTTCAGTTACTTGGGGATGAAGTACACTTCGGCTTCATTCACATCTGCTATTACGAATTCTGTTCCCTCTATCACCTTTCTGCTTGCAGTCATTATCCGGTAACTAATTAATTAGGATCAGTTTACTCATTTCCATTTAAATGGGAACACTGTATTTGCATAAAAACACACTTACTTCTATTTATATTATATAAAAAAAGTGTACATAAACAATACTGAATAATTACTCTAGTAAGTGCAATATAATCGGTGCCGGAGCCAGGATTCGAGAGGGTGAAAATTAATTTTTTATCTTGCATAATATAACTATTTATTTTACCTATTAACCTCATAGGAATTCATTTAGGTAATTTCTTACTTAAATATTAACTTTTAACAATATTTGGAAGACTAAAAAAAATGTACTTTTGGTCGGGACCAACAGACATAAAAAGTAGTTTAAAGCAATAATTTAAAAAAAATTCTTAAATAAAACAATGCTTTTAACTATATTTTTTAAAAAAATAAAATAAAAGACTACAACCAAGTTGCCCCAAAAAGTAAATCTTTTAAGTTAGAGCAAACCCATTTTCTCTATATGAAATCACTAGACAAAGAGAAACACAACCATGCAAAGGGATGACAAAAAGGCCAAAGCTTTCGTTAACCAAAACATAGCATATGAAAATAAAAAAGAAAATGCAGAAAAGGTTACACATAACACATACACATTAGGGGAAGTGGATGTAGATTTCAACTTGGATTTCAAATCAGAACTTTTAAAATAAGTACATTTAAGAGTAACAACAATACTATGTTTGGTCTTCAACTGTATTAATTTTTTTATTTTTTATTTTTGAGGGGGGCCCACCCTAGCCTCCCCCTAAATATAGTATGCAATCCATGCATGTAAATTATGGATTAATACGGCTAGATACTCCTTTCGTTTTTCTTTAGGTTGGAGCTTCTAAAATTTAAGGAGGTTCGAAGTCAAGCCAAAGTGATTGGAACATTAGTGACTTTTGGAGGTGCTTTGCTAATGGCAATTTACAAAGGTCCTGGATTCAACCTTTTTCATTATGGAAGCACATCCCATCATGAAGATGGAAGCCACTCCTCCCACCAAACCACTGGAGCTGTTTATATACTATTGGGTTGTGTGGCTTTGTCTTCTTTCTACATTTTGCAGGTAAACCCCACGAATTTATATATTATATATAGAACCAGATATAACACTTAATATAAGAACAATAAGTCCTACAGTTAAATTTAGTTGTTGATATACGTATATTTGATGGTTGTAATTTATTAAAAATTAGGGAAAAATGTGTGTCATTTTAAAAGATGTAAAATTGTATCATTTTAAGTGAAAGAAATAGATAGATAATGGGAAAGAGAGAGTGGACAAAAAAATAAAAATAAAGGTGTGAGTCTCACCTCTTTGTGAGAGTTAAATGTTACAAATCTTCATTTAAAATGACACACACTTTACCCTAACAATTAATATTTAATTTGTGAGTCTAACTTTATAAATGGCAATCATCAAATACATATAAAGTAATGGCTAAATTTCAATATAAAATTTATTATTCTTACACGACAAAAGTATTTCTGCAGTTGTGGAAGAAATACTTTCTTTACCACATACAAAAAACTATCGACATGGATCCTGATAATTTTTTTTTTAATTTAATGTGTCTCATTCTAAAAAATACATGTGGGTCCCACTATCAATATATATATATATATATATATATATAGGAAAAGATCTGTTTATAAATATATTTTTTTATAAACTACATTATGTTTGACGTTTTTAAAAGTTTGTAAACAAAAAGTTTATAAATATAACCTTTTCCATATATAGTGAGCATCATATTTACAAATCTTTTGTTTACAAATTACACTATGTACTTCCGGAAGTACACTAGGTATACTATGTACTCCCGAAAGTAACTAGTGTACTTCTGGGAGTACATAGTGTAATTTACAAAAATTTGTAAAAAAAAAAATTGTAAATAGATCCTTCCCCTATATATATATATGACAATCATTTTCTCTTTTTAAAAAAGAAATTTTTTTCTATTAGTGTGTCATGGCATAAGTGGAGTCTACAAAATAGTTGAGAGAAAGAATTTTAAAGTGGGACCCACTTAAAACATAAGTCACTAGTAGGAAAAAAAATTCTATTTCAAAAGGAGAAAATATTTTCTCATATATATGTCCATTTTTCTGCAGTCAATGTAGATACATTATTACATTGAGCCAAAAATGACGTTGTTTTGGAACAAAAACCATAGTATTTTTGTAATTATAATTTTTTCAGGGTTATAATAGTCTTTCTTATTATAATTTTTTAATCTGTTTCAACTAAAAATGATGTCGTTTTGGGAGTGAATATAGATAACTTATTTACATTCACTCTATAAACATTAAAGTCATATATATATATATATATATATATATATATATATATGTATATATATACATATATATATATAGGAAAAAATATTGATCATTTAAATGACATAAAATTATATCATTTTTTCTAATTTATAAAATAAAAAAAAATAGAGGAGAGAGAATATAATAATATACCAAAACTAGTAGTTTCACTCAAACTTAGTTATAAGAGTTTTATAAGAGTTATGTTGTAGGAAAAGTGATTGTGTAATGTTATAGAGGTTCGTTTTTCGTGCTATAGTTTTTTTTTTTTTTTGCTTCAAAAAGTGCAGGTCCCACAAAATGTTATGTGTGTATGAAATTTTGTGTGTGCACGTGACAAGATAGATGCAAACCCCTCATTATAATTAGTGTTCCACTTTCATAAATATAATTAGCTCAAATATTTAAGAAACAAAAAGTAAATAGCATTTTGCTTTGTAATCAATGCACTAATGTTAATCATGAATTGAAGTATGTGCGATTTTGTGGGAAGCAGTCCATAACGGTAAAAAGATACCCAGCGGAGCTATCGTTGGCGACCTTGATATGCCTTGCGGGAACAGCGCAAGGTACTGCAGTGGCACTTGTGGCCGAGCGTCACTCCCGGGCTTGGGCCATTGGTTGGGATTATAGGCTCTATGCTCCTCTTTACGCGGTTTGTACTATTTCAACTAAATTTTCTCCTTTACTCACTAATACATACTCACATATAGACTTAATTATTATATTTAAATCTCCAATCACATAACACCACGAGATTTTAGGGCCGATTCTTAAGGCCTCATTGAGTGGTCAGCAAAGTTCCATTTAAGACAAGGTTAAGTCTACTAAATGTTAGGGTCCCATATCCGAAAAGGGTATATATATTGGATTTTTAATGTGCTTGCTAAGAACTTTGTTAAAATAGAGATTTTAAGTAAAATTGGAAGGAGATTAAAAAATCGTAAAATGAAAAATCGTAAGTTAAAAAAATCATAATAAATCTTAAAAACGTAAAAGCGTTTAAAATATTGGTAAAATCTTTTTGATGAAAAAAAAATCATAAAAATGTAAATCGTAGGGATAAATCGAGTTGTGAATGATTGTGGATGCCTGGTTTCAATGACATCATGGATTCTCTAGTAAAAATATGATATGAATTCGATAAAATGAGATATTACATTTTTTTCTCAATTCAAAAGAAAGAGAGACTTAACGACATAAGGAAAAAAATCAATGATTTCATTTTCAAATTTTAGAAGTTGCTATATAGTTAGAAAAATCTCAATAATTTCCTTTAATCTCGTTTCTTAATTTTTTAGGGAATAGTTAGTTCAGGAATTGCATACTATGTTCAAGGGATGGTGATGAAAACAAGAGGCCCCGTATTTACAACGGCGTTTAACCCTCTCTGTATGATCATTGTTGCTGGTTTGGGCTCGCTTATATTAGGAGAACAAATCCATCTTGGAAGGTATATTTTTTATTTCAACTTTCCTCTGTTCACCAAGCCCATTTATTCTTTCGTATTTAATTTCTCTTTCCAATTCATTTATTTCTTTATTAAAAAAGAGGAAAAAATAAATTCACTTATTCATTTGTCGTTCATGAAATGAGTGCTTGTTGCACTTGACATATTTCATATTTAATAATCACACCTACATTCCTCATTTATGTTTAATCCTTTTAAAATTAAAAAAAAGAGAGAGTAGATACTCTTTTTGGTCCTCAACAAATTTCACGATACCCGCCTTAGTCCCTAGCAAATAAAAAGGTTCATTGTGGTTCTAAGAAATTCAAAATAGACTCATTTTAGTCCTTTTGAGGGACTAATATGGGTCTTTTTTGAATTTGTGAGGGACCACGATTTCAACTAAATGGATCCATTTTAAATTTCTTAGGGACCACATCTTTTTATTTGCTAGGGACTAAAGCGGACATCGTGAAATTTGCTGGAGAAAAAGGGTATTTATTCTAAAAAAAAAAAACTTTGGTTACAAAACGCAAAAAGTGTACGTAACTTATTTAGCATAACTAGTCAAAAGCTTCTAAATTACCACCTTATTATTTTTGTTCGTCAGATAAATATTGTAATATTTATAAATGGATGGCAGTATCATTGGAGGCATTATCATCGCATTGGGCCTTTACTCGGTTGTGTGGGGCAAAGCAAAGGACTATTCAGACCCATCAGCAGCTGCAGGGGACACGAAATCACTGCCAATTACTGCAACTGATGATTCCAAAGTTGATATTTCTGACTATTTGGAAAACCAGCAATCAGCCAAGCAGAAATTAGAGGAGCCCAACAAAGTGGAGAAAGAAACAGAGTTGTATATTGTGAAGGTTTAATTACTAGTCATTGAATCCTCGTTCATCCACAATGCTTGCAATGAAGTTATGGGCATACATAGGAACTACCTTGCATGCGTTGCCTCTACTCAAATCTCAATGTGCCAAGAGATAAGCCTGGGTACAGAACTTGCTAGTTGGCACGTTCTTTTTCTTTGAGTTGATAATGTGCTTCTGTAATATATGTAGTCATGTAGATAAGGAAGTGAGGATTAGCAATTTAGGATGCATGTTTGCTCTTTAACAGTGGTAGTGTAAGAGAATATAATATAAATCATTAAAAAGGTCTTACCTATTAACCCTAAACTTAAGTGACTAAAAAGTTACGAGTTCGATCCTCACTGCCCCCACTCTTAAGTGAAATTAAGAAAAATACAAGGCAGACCAAAAAATGGGCTCTACATCACAAGGTAGACCAATAATGGACTTGTGCTATATTCCACGCTTCAAGTTCAAAAGACTCTTGCGTGAAATGATGTGTTAGAGAATATAATATAAATCATTAAAAAGGTCTTACCCAAAACCTTAAAGTAATAGGTGACGGCTTTCTTAATGATTTATATTATATTCTCTGACAATACGCATGTGATTAGTACAAAATCTGAATTTTGTAAAGTCAACTACGCTTTGTACTTGACTAATCAGAAACATGCCTTATCTATTAATAGTGCTGCCTAAATTTGTACCACAGAAGTGATTGATTGATATCTGCATTGTGCAGTATCGTGCTTTATGTTTGAAACAAAACTAGAAAACAAGATGAATCATGTCGAATATTATGCTTAGATACATTTGAAGACAAAAATAGAAAATGGTACTTACTAATTTATTACTTATCTAATCACCATTGAATTAACATTTTCTTTTTTTTTTCAAAAACTTTTTGACATTTTCTCTCTTTGATTCAATGGTGATTAGATAGGTAGTAAATTAGTAGTAGAAAATTTTGATAGTAAGAATATCCCTTCTCTTAAATGTTAGATTGAATGTAAAGTCAGATTGAATATCAATACTTAGTTCATTATCCTTCTTTTGCGTATAAATAATCATGTTGATATCCTTACCTAACGTATTAATGATAATTAATTAAGTTTGAAATTAACAATCAAATAAAACGCTTATACAAATAATATTGCAGAATAATCTTATATAAGACCTAGAACTTGGGCTACATGTTTGACCTTGCCCATTAATTAACACTAGGCCTGAACATGATCACTGTCATTAATTTGCAGTGCAAAACCTGATTATTAATTGCTCGCCTCATAAGATAGGCCCGAGCAAATGTGGATTGGATATGTAAATAATATTTTTGTTGTCTAATTAAGTAACCGTATGAACCTATGAGACTATATGTAACTAGAGTTTCTCCGGCTCTTGGGCCTTTTCGAAGTGTAAGTTTTGCTTTACATTTGGATTCAGCCTCCTAAGTTGTGTGCGTGAAACTTAATTTTCCCCAATTTTGGAATTTAGTCTGATGTGAACGTTCATCACTTTTAGGAAATTTGTCCATACATCTTAATTCAAAAGAAAATAAGCTTGATCTGAGAATACTCTCACAAATATGATTTTGTAAAATGCAATTTATAAATGAAGATATTGTCAAAATTTTCTCAATTACAAAATATTTATGAAATTCTTAGGATTTTTTTGAATTGAATATTCTATATTGAAGCATTTGGTTAGGAGATAATATTGTCAGAAATGTAAGGGAGAGATTTTAAAGCTAAAAACCATTATCATACGAGCTTTCTTGATAAATTATCAATAGAATGAATGTTGTGAAAACCATGAGCGTAAATAGACCAGACGGTCTAACAGGGGCATACGGTTTAACATATATAAAGTCTGATATAATATATTCAATAAAATTGAACAACCTTACAAATCTATAGGTTGGCTCATAGTGTATTATTTATTTTAATTAAAATAATATAAAATAATTATTTAAAAAATAATTTTAATTGATAAAAAAAATATTTTCTTTTCCTTTTTTAATTCTTAAAAGATATTAAAAGCATGATAGGCTTAAATAGGCAAATAAGCTTAGGTCAAGCCTTTTGGTTTTTATACATGGGCTAGGTTTGGCCTATAATTATGTTTATACCAAACTAATAGGTCAGACACACAATATTTTATATAGGTCTAATCTATTTAGACCAAAGTTGTAATATCTTTGTCTCGAGTCGGTTAGTTAACATGCATATGGCATATAGAAGCGCATCATACATATGTATTTAAGCCGAAGACTTATGAAAAATATCACTAGTATCCTCTGTAGGTGACTTAACTTTTACTTTCTGTTTACCTTGTATATTGCAATGCATATCATATTTTCATATTTTTCTAAACCATACAGTCTCATACTTGTACAAAAATCTAACTTGACAATCCTGTAACCATAATCAATGGTCAATGATTATCCGAGTATAATAACATGTACCATCCCAGATAGGATCTTGCGGACAACATTTTCTCTGTAAATTGGACAGTCTAAGGATGAAAATCCTACAATCTTGTTAATTGTACCAAAAATCCAGAAAAGTCCAGTCCACATATACAACCCAAGAATCCATCCACGGATTCAAACATATATTGGCTCTATGCCACTGATCATCTCATCTAAGTTATCAACATGTAATCTTGTACATGCTAACGACAGCAATATATCACTGAATAACGATTGTACATGCCTAAATTACAAAAAAAAAAATACACAAAATATACATATGTCGCTCAAAATGACATACGACTATATACATCAGAAAATAGTTATACCTCATGGCCTAACATAATATATATACAGTCCTTCAAAATATAACTACATGTATACATATATCTCCAATAGTCTTACAGTCACGGTCCTCTAGTCCTGTGCAAGCCTCTTGCCCTGTGAAGGCTCTCCTGCTGCAATTGTGGTACCTGAAACATGTCGTCGAACGGGGTGAGATAACATATCGCAGTAAACTTAGGGTTTATGGAGCTGACTCCACCAATGAGTTCACTTCCTGCATGAGAAATTAGATACAAAGTATAGATAATATCATATAATCAACATATATGACTTCTAAAAGCTTTATCTTCAAGGATAGTCTAATCAAATGACCTTTCGGGAGCTTTGTCCCCCAAGAAGATCCATACATGGTAATCCCAAGGCTTTGTCCCTAAAGATCATATACTTCCAAAGGCTTTGTCCCCAAAGAAGGTATATGAACCACAATCCCTATAGATGCAACTATACTAAGTATCTAACATCCTCAATCATACACACATCGAACCATGGCCCTAATGGGCCTTGGTGAAACAAACAAGGAAGGAGAAAATCTCCTAAATCAAGAGCTTACCTCTCGGCACTCCAACACCAAGCTTACTTGAATTCCACGAAAATTAATCCAATGCTTGATCTTTCAAGATAGTATCACTTGTTCCACACCTAGTTTATCAACCAAGTAACCAACACCATAATAATTCCATTTTAAGTGTTAACATGCCCAAAGTTCAACACTTGAATCACATTCCATAATATTACATCTTATGCTTAAGTTGGTTCCATCACATTTTTCGAACACATTTACTTACCAAAAATACAAGTCATGACCTAATTGTTCTCAATATTAAAGAATGGCCATATAATGCCATATTTCTTAAACTAAGCTAACAACTTAGTTTCACCTTGTTATCACTTAAAATGACTATAAACAAGTATTTTAAGTTCCATCCAAAATTTACAAAGCTTCCAACATGTCCAATTTTCATGATGACCGAAATGGTAACTTAGGAGTTCACCAATTATTTTCATGGTTCAAATGAGTAACCGACTAGTCTACTCACACATAGGCAAAATTAGGGGACTAGGGTGGGCCACTGCCCCCTCTAAAATTTTATCATTTATATATGTTTTACGAATTTTATCTATTTTTCCTCTGTGCTACTCTTGCTGCAACACTGTAACCAAGTATGTATCAGAACAAGGAATGGTTAAAAAGCATACTATCATTCCAGCAACACTTAAACGAATTAGGCACCACAATGTTTACCAAAAAACAATGCTATTATTGCTGCGACACTACTACAAAGCATGTACATGAATGTTTACCAAACTTTAAAAAATAAAATAAAGTACACAACACTATACAGTGAGGAGAATAGTTCAATATTGGATGTTAAAATAAAAGAATTCTAATATTTAATGTTTATTTATAAAATAAAAGAAATTACAATAACCTTTATTAATGTATATATGGTTAAATATAGGGAATATGCATCTTAACGGAGATTGAGAGGAAAAAAATGAAAACACGGGAAGAAAATACGTTGTATTGTGATACTTCTTTTATCAAAGTAAAGTTCATTTTCATTGAAATTACATTATTCAAATTACAATGGAAAGCAAACATGATAGTGAGCTAAATTGTATTTGTTAAAGTGTGATGATTTTTTCTCTTTATTATTTTACTTCAAAGAAATACCAAGGCATCGTCACTTTATTTTTCAAACACTTTACTTGAACTCTTTACCGTTTTTTCCACTGATATTGTTCTTCATTTTTTAGCGATAGTCCAATTCTCCCCATCATCTTCATCGCATTTTTCTGAGGGTGGGGTCTTCTCAACAACTTCAAATTGAGCCCACATGTATCTTGGTAATAAGAGATTAATTAGTGGACTGATGTGATTTAGTTTTTTCTCTATTTGGGCTGATTTTTTTTTTGTCTAAACTTTGAGTTGGTAAAATTTGAAGGATTAATTTAGGCATAAATGTTGATTCTAAAAGTTACATTGGAAGGATTTTAGAATTGACAATTTTATTTGTATTTTATGTCTATGCTAACGGTCTTTTGTATTTTCGCCCCCCATGTAAATTCCCGGGTCTGTACTCAAACCAACATATTCAAGAAGTCATAAACATCATTTAAAAAATATTCAAACACATAACCATATGGTTTTCACGAAGCTTGGTATGATGAGTCCATGAACTTGTTAAGTTTTTCCATAGCTATTAAATAGTCTATTTCACATTACAATACCAAATATTGTCCAATACCCATCATCTAAATCAAATTAAACACACTTCCATCATGCAATTTCTCATACATGGCGGAAATGAGGACTTAAGGGTTCATCCAAATTTTACATGCTTTCATGACTCCTATATGCAGTGATGTAAAAATCGGACTGGACTGGCCGGTTCAACCCGAAAACTGGTAAACCGGTGGTGTGATCGGTCCGGGTAGCATGTTGGATCGGACTTGCACGTGAACTGGTTTGACTCGATGTGAACCGGCCAAGTTTTGCTAAAACCGGTGACCCGCCGGTTCAAAAAATACTTGGATATTCCCTCACCTCGAAGGCACAAAATCAAGAAAAAAAAAGCCAGAAGAGAAAACCAGAAACGAAACTGGAAGACATAAACAAGAAATGGAACCTGAGAGAGAAAACCATAAAAGAAACCAGAAAACATCCAAGAGGACTAATCAACGAAGGATTCACGAGACAGAGGCAGCTAGACTTCAAGATTTAGTGACATGCGAAAACCAGAAAATCGGTGGTTTCGTTTCTGGTTTTGGCTAAAACCAGCAAAAATTGAACTGAGGCGGCTACGATTTTTGCTAACTAAGATTGGAAGGCAATGTGAAATGGGAATATTAGGATTTTGGAAATTTGGGCCTATTCAATTTTTTTTTTGAAATGGGTCAAATTTAACTTCACTATTCTCCTAAACCCACAAGGAAAGTTTAATAATTTTGAAATCTTTTATATTTTCTTATCTATTCATGTATCATTTTATTTAAAATAAAAAATTATAACTAATATGTTCATACTTTTATTTATTAATAGTAATATATTCATATTTATTTTAATTTAAAATAAAAATTTATAACTAATATCCCAAATTAAAATTTTAGAAGTATATATATATATATATATATATATATATATATATATATATATATACTATGATGCATGGACACGGACACGAGACACAAACACGACACGACACGCCGACACGTTAATTCTAAAAAATGTCATATTTCGACATGTTGGGACACGTTTTGATATTAAATAAAAATTTAATATATGTAATATAATTTATATTTAATACATATAAGAGTCCATAATAAGTCATATAACTAATCAAATATTTAAATTTCATAACATAAATAAAAATTACATAATTTTTCTTACTTTGTTAATTATTTAAAATTACGATTTAGTTAAAAAAGACAATAATATTTAATTAACCAACGCTCGGTCAACTCTCCCATCTGTGGATAAGGGCTTTTCCATGCAAATTTATAAAAAGAAAAGAAAAATAGACCATAATATCTCTTCTTTGAAAGAAAGATAAGAGTTCTTACTCCTTATCTTTTGATTTCTAGGTGGACAAGCGATCAGCCGTTGATTTTTTTGCGTCATTGCCACGTATACATACAAGAGGCTTCATAAAGAACTCTTCAGATTGATTTTCTCGTGGACCCCGCCATTGCTAGGCATAGAGCAACCAATTGACAAAGACTACAAAGACAGGAGAGATAATGCTTTAAACGGCATCATAGTGATCTTAAGTTTCAGTTGTCGTGTCCCTGTACCGAAGCAAAAAAAGCTTTGCGTGTGATAGCGTAAAATAGGATGATAAAAGAAAATGAGAAAACAAGAAAAGCAGACACAAAACAAAAACCATGCTCTCTCACAAGCGTCATCACCTTCTCCTTCTTTATTCATTGTTGTCTCTGATTTTCTTGGATCTCCATCTGATGCCCTTCTTTTCTATCAATTCACCATGATCTCTTGATTCGTTCGCTCAATCCTTCTATGTTTTCTCTGTTTTTTTCTCTGATAATATACTCTGTTCTGGGAGAAAGTTTTCACCGAGCCCTCATCTTTTATTTCTTTTAACAAAATAAAATTAAAATAAAAAAAGTGTTGGAGCGTGTACGAGGGTTGACCGCATGTCACAAAAAATTGACTGCCTGTCCAAAAAACGTGACAGAATGTGTCGGAGAGTTGACTACGTGTTCCCAAATGTTGACCACGTGTCCGTGTCGGACACGTGTCCGACACGCAAATTTTTTAAAAACTTGTGTATCCGTGCTTGTCAGTGTGTGTGTGTGTGTGTATATATATATATATATATATATATATATATATATATATATATATATATATACGGGTCATGCGGTTGAACCAGTGACCCAACGATCCAACACTCTGACCAGTTCGATAACCGGGTCAGTTTTTGTAACATTGCCTATATGGTTCAATCAACTCTACAATGGTCAATGGACCATATCCAACATCAATGCCAAACATTTATTCATGATTCAACAACAGCAAAGTTCAACTAAAAGTAATGAAAACCTAAGTTTGCAACTTGAATTTACAACCATTTAAACCAAAGCTTCTTACCTTGAATAAATTCCAAAGCACCCAAAGCGTAATCCCCAAGCTTTAAATCAATAAAAGACATTGTGTTTGCCCTCTAACATGAACAGTGACAACAACTTTGGAGGGTTCAACTTTGGTGAAGAGTGTACGGTGTAAAAGTGATTGAATAAAGAGATGAAAAAACTTGAAGCTCCTCCTATAGTTATTGGTTTCCAATGCCGGTGAGGGAAGAAGAAGGAGTGAAAATGAATTCCATTAAATCTTTCGTTTGCTTTAAGTGATAAAAAGTCAATAGTTTGACTTTGACTCCCAAATTATCTAATATTTGCATTCTAATTCTTCTAATTTCTTAACCTAATAACTTAATTTCTAAACATAATTCAACTTTAATAACATCATTTCTATGTTACTAAATTCCTTAAATAATCCTATTATGACATCATAATTGAGTTTAGATCAAATTTCGCATAATTGTAATTTGGGTCATAAACTTTACCATATTTTTGTTTTGACCACAAATCTTTTCAAATAATTCCTTTTATGCCCTAAATGACTTGATTACCATGCGTTTAATTCTTATACATAATTATCTCATTATATCTTGAAATCCATAATTAATTCCATGGTTAATTCATAATTAACAACTTTCTTATGTTTGTTATCATAAAAGCTTAGCTTAATCCAATCCATTTATATCTCGAGCGAAACTTTAACTAAATCCAATGAAAATGTAATTAAAAAACATGTAAATTATTGATCTATCAAGCTCTATATTCATAATTCTGGCCTCTTTAAGTAGTCTCCTCTATTCTTAAATATGGGATCTAAGCAAAAAGACAACTACTCATATAAGTCGGGAATTATACCTAAGTATATACCCTTTCATGAAAAGTAGCGCCTTTTGAAATCATACCTTTTTTATCAAAAGTAATGACTTTTAAACTTTTCTTATTTCTATTTTAACTCATTATAAAATTAAAGTAAAACTTTTGGAATCTACCGATTACAAAAATCTATACCAAATGAAATGTCCTAAATCCTAATAACTTATATTCATGTGGCATTGTATAGATTTTCTTTTAATAGTTTGATTCTGAAATGAGCTATAATTCGACAGAAAAATAAAATCAATCCATTTCAAACTATTATAGAATAGATTGGAATATGAAGGACATAACATGTTGCCGGCTCATATGAAATGCATTTTATGAACTTGTGGCTTGTGTGAAATTTAATAAAATACAAAGTCCAATTAGCTAAACTAAGTAGTTGGTTTCCTAACTGCCACTAATTATGAAGCCTTAAAAACTAATGGAAGTTGACAATGATTGAGAGACGTTTCTTATGTTGTTGGGTAGCGAAAGGTTGTGTATATGTAACAGGCCGAGATGATACAGGTCCATGCGATATTAATTCACCATCTTCTATGAGGCTCAAGGATGTAAGGAGTTTGCAATAGCCCAAATGGCTCGCTGTTGCGTAAAATTGGCAAGTGTACCGATCGTACCAAGTAATAAAAGGGTAAGTAGAGATCGTTTCCATGATAATTGAGGCACCGAAATTATTTTAACTATTCCTTTCTTTGTTGGATGAATAAAAGTTGATTTTAGAGTAATTGTGTTTGTAAAAATTGAGAATAATTCAAAACTTGTGAATAAAAGATTAAGATTGAGAAAAAATATAAAAAGACTATTGCGGTAAAAGACGCCAACACCTTTCTGATCCCCACCTTGCAATATTAATTAATGTTCACATTTAATTACCCATTGATCTAACAATTCACCATCTATCAATTGGTTGGTTAAGCCCTAATTCCTTAGTGTTCTTAACCTTATTAACCCTATTAGAATCCTAATCCCTTAGAAATCTTTTTTCAAGTTAATCCTTTAAACCAGTGAATTTTTCACGTTTGCAATTCATGTACCCTATTCCTAGTGTATACATGAATTATTATTTTACCCTCTGTCACGAACTAGAATTTCAATATTCCTATTGAAAATTCTAACACTCGCAATCTCAAAAGAGTGATCAATTCTAGAAGAATTATAAGATGAAGAACAGGATAAAATAAATGCAATTGAAATAATTAAATATAAATTTAACCAAACTACAAGGGTTCACATCAAAGGTTGTGACCCTTACCACAATATTAAAAGACTAGCCAGACATATTCATGTCTGACAATTCAAAGTATAGAAAAGAATTCATAAAACAATAATCAGAAAATTTGGAGAAGAAAGCTTCAATCTTCAATCCCAAAAGCTTGCTCCTCGTCTCCTCCGTGCGAAAGTTTTCTTCTCCGGGTTTCTGACTCGGTTTTATATCCAATGATTCAATCAGGTCAAACTCTTCCCCAAGATTTGATTTTCGTTTATGTTTTTATCCAAATCCATAATTCAGAAAACTGACAGCGCAATTGCAAGCTATTTTTTAGTTTATTTTATTTGGAAGAAAATAGGATGTTAGGTAATGGGACAACCCATAAGTTAATAGTATGATCAAATTCTGTTAAGATTTTTATTTTTTCTTAATTCTACTTTTTAATCTTATATCTCCTGGACAAAATATGGTGTCTACATAAAACAGTG
Source organism: Gastrolobium villosum (assembly GCA_032173675.1). Lineage (NCBI taxonomy): Eukaryota > Viridiplantae > Streptophyta > Magnoliopsida > Fabales > Fabaceae > Gastrolobium > Gastrolobium villosum. Next base: position 23,122 of record JAVKPL010013234.1, on the reverse strand, counting down.
ACAGATCAAAACTTGTGAATGCCATGGATCCCAATCAATGTTCATGATATTTTTTAATAGTTATCTTAAATTCTTACATGGAAACCTCGGGTTCGAGACTCATGATGATTAAACATTGTCGCAACCGATCGCGACGTGACGGCGAAAGAAAGGAATTATTTAAAAATAATAGAGTCGTCACCAAGTTTTATTTTGGAAAACATTGGAAAAACCCTTTTATTTGAGAAAACTGGTCTTTGAAATGAAAAATGGATTCGGGAGTCGATTACGGGTAGGGGAGGTGTTAGCACCCTACACCCTCCGTTTAAAAAATAGTTACCTTATATTAATTGTGCAAATTATTGATAAGATTTAAAATATTTATTTCACCCCAAAGAATTAAACAAAATTGATTAAAGAAAATGAATCTAATTTTTTAAAATTTATTTTTGTGCTTGACGGGAAGGGTCCCGCTCCGGCGTATCCCTCGGTATGATGGGAACTCAAAGCTACGTGGTTCTGTAAAAAAATAATCTTAAAAAAAAAAATCATTGGAAATTTTAGGTTTTGATAATTTGTATTGATTTTAATAATTTTTATTTTTATTAGTATAAATTTTATAATAAATTTTGAATCACCAAGCCGTACAGCTAAAATGATTCAAAAGAGTTTTGGATTAACAAACTGTCTCAATTCAGCTAATCCTTTTAAAAATAGGTTTTACGTTATTATTTTTATTATAAATTTTACAGTAAATTTTGAATCACCAAGCCATCACGGCTAAAATGTTATTATTTTTATTTAAATTTTACAGTAAATTTTGAATCATCAAGCCGTCACGGCTAAAATGTTATTATTTTTATTATAAATTTTACAGTAAATTTTGAATCACCAAGCTGTCACGGCTAAAATGATTCAAAAGATTATAGGATTAACAAGCTGTCTCAACTCAGTTAATCCTTTTAAAAATATATTTGGCATTATTATTTTTTATTTATAAATTTTATAATAAATTTTGAATCACCGAACTTGTCGCGGTTAAAATGATTCAAAATAAAATATGTGGAGTTCACGTACCGTCACAGTTAAATTACCTCTTTTTAACTAATATCAGATTAATTTTGAAATTTATGCCTTAAGTAATCTAAACTAAATAAAGCATTTCTCTGTTTAAAAGGAGAATCCATCCTTTCACATTCTTATCGTCTTTATTACTTTTTATAATAATAATAATAATAATAAAAAGGTTTGAGTTTGAAGTCATTAATTACAAATTTATTTCAAATAAACTTTACTATGTTCATAACAGATCATACGAAAACGTTAGTAACTGATGACAAAGCGGTCAAACATTGAAATTTTATTATTTCCCATTTTCGTCTTTTATAGGTTATTCAATTCCCTTTTATTTTATTTAAAAAAAAAACAAAATATCCAACTTTCTGAAATCTACTTTCCATTTACCTTTTTTCTTTGGACAATCCATTTACTTTTTACTACCATAACGTAACATCAGAAATAAAAATAAATAAAAATAAACATAATAGGTTACATAACACTAAAACCTAAAAATAAAGAATAAAAAAATAAAAAAAGGTGTTATGTCTAATCAAAAGACAAATCCTAAAATGTATATCATGTTTCTCAAATTCTGATCGTTTTGATTAACTTGCTTTTCTTTAAATTCTTTTTTTATGTTATATTTTAAGGATGAAGTGTATATCATTTTTACGGATATAAAATTGTATCATTTTAAAAGAGAGAAATAGATAGATAAAGGAGGAGAGAAAGTTGATAAAAAAAATAGAGATGTGGGTCCCACCTCTTTGTGAGAGTGGAAGAATATAAGTTGTGTCATTTAAAAGGATAAACATTTTTTACATATTTTAATGGATTTTATATTTCTCATTCAACATGATAATTGAATTCTCATATTATAGAGACAAAAAAACATGTGGGACTATAAGTTAGAAAAAATTATCTGTAAGACACATGTTAACACGAAAATCGAAAATTATGTAGAAAAATTCAAATTTTTATATTAAATGAGAATTATAAAACCCTAATCTAATACTATGAAAGTACCTATCCTATTCTAGAAAAAAGAAAAGCAATAGAAATCCTATACTGCAATGCAAACATACTGACTTCACCTACTCTAGTTTACTTTTATATATTTAAAATAAAAAAATTAGCTATATCCGTAACACTAAAGCCAGACGACAAATAGTTTCAACTTTTAGTAAAGTTAAAGAGATGCAGAAAATCAAAAATGATAAATAATTGATGAATAAAACTACAAGAAGAAGAAACTCTCAGCAAAATGAAAGTGAAACAGCACAAGAACAACCCAATGGCTTATGGGACAGAAACCAGTCACTGTGGTGGTGACTAAACACATCCAACAAAATTCCTGGTGTGGCTGTGTGATGAGGTAGCGGAGTAGCAACTGGTGGTCTCTGGTCGACGAGGTTGACAGCGTGCTTCAACAGGTACAGTCACCGAAAGAATGGTTTTGGTTGACGGTGGGTTTATGGTGTTTGAGATACTAGAAGATATATTCACATTGGTTTTTTTATTTCCACAGTGAAGGAGTTGGTGGAGTTGATGGAGGATGAGGATGGAATAGTGGGATAGAATGCTTTTTCCTTCTGGTTTCTTCCTTTTGGCTTCCCACCTATTCTGATGGTTCTCCTCTACTCTTTATAATCGGTGTATCTATCGTGGAATTAGGAGGGTAAATAAGTTAGACCGGCCTAAAGGGGCTACTATATTAGGCTAGACTTAACATATTATAATTAGTAAAATAGAATAGGCTTAGGTTTTATAAAATACCTATTTAGAAAATAGGTCATAGATTTTTTTGTACATGGCTGACCTATAAGCCTACACGCCCGTCGGCTTATATCATATTAATTATTTAAAATATAATAAATAAAATTATTATTTTAATAACTTTAAATAATAAAATAATACTATTTTAGTTATTCTTTTAATTATTGAATGCTTAATAAGTCAAGCTAGACTTGTAATTTGGGGTCTACGCAGGCTAATAGGGCAAGTCATACCTAATATTTTTACACAAGTGTTGAGATATATAGTTTGACATTGGTTGTATGTGCAACTAATGTGACCTTTATAAGACCTTGGACACTCCCACCCTTTGAGCTAGCTTTTGGGGTGGTGTATCCTAAGGTTCTTTACATGGTATCAGAGCCTCGCCGTCCCCCACTTTCTCTTGTGGACTCTCTTAGCACAGGTAGATTGGGCCTGTTGCATCATCCACTCTTCAAGCCCAATGGGCTCTCGTGTGAGGGGGCGTGTTGAGATATATAGTCTCACATTGGTCGTATGTGCAACTAATGTGGACTTTATAAGGCCTTGGGCACTCCCACCCTTCGAGCTAGCTTTTGGGGTGGTGTATCCCAAGGTTCTTTACATGGTATCAGAGCCTCGCCGTCCCTCACTTTCTCTTGTGGAATTTCTTAGCACAGGTAGGTTGGGCCTGTTGCATTATCCACTCTTCAATCCCAATGGGCTATCATGTGAGGGGGCGTGTTGAGATATATAGTCCCACATTGGGGTTGGATGAGCAACTAATGTGGAGTTTATAAGGCCTCGGGCACTCTCACCCTTTGAGCTAGCTTTTGGGGTGGTGTATCCCAAGGTTCTTTACATGGTATCAAAGTCTCGTCGTCCCCCACTTTCTCTTGTGGACTCTCTTAGCATAGGTAGGTTGGACCCTGTTGCATCATCCACTCTTCAAGCCCAATGAGCTCTCGTGTGAGGGGGCATGTTGAGATATATAGTCTGACATTGGTTGTATGTGCAACTAATGTGGCCTTTATAAGGCCTTGGGCACTCCCACCCTTTGAGCTAGCTTTTGGGGTGATGTATCCCAAGGTTCTTTACATCGTATCAGAGTCTCGCCGTCCCCCACTTTTTCTTGTGGACTCTCTTAGCACACCGTAGGTTGGACCTGTTGCATCATCCACTCTTCAAGCCCAATTGGCTTTCGGGTGAGGGGGCGTGTTGAGATATAAAGGCCACATTGGTAGGTTGGACCTGTTGCATCATCCACTCTTCAAGTCCAATGGGCTCTCGTGTGAGGGGCCGTGTTGAGATATAATCCTACATTGGTTGTATGTGCAACCAATGTGGCCTTTATAAGGCATTGAGCACTCCCATCCTTTGAGCTAGCTTTTTGGGTGATGTATCCCAAGGTTTCTTTACATAGTATCAGAGCCTCACCGTCCCCCACTTTCTCTTATGGACTCTCTTAGCACAGGTAGGTTGGACATATTGCATCATCCACTGAGCTCTCGTGTGAGGGGGCACGTTGAGATATATAGTCCCACATTGGTTATATGTGCAACTAATGTGGTCTTTATAAGGCCTTGGGCACTCCTAACCTTTGAGCTAGTTTTTGAGTGGTGTATCCTAAAATTCTTTACAACAAACCTAACCTATTTAACCCAAAACTCAGCCCAATCTAACCCATTTACACCCTAGTGTGCTACAACTACAACAATTGCATTGCATAATACGGTCCTTTTTTGTGCAGAGACGCCACTTTGACTCTTCACTTGATGCTGATCTCGGTGAAAGGTATCAGATCAGAGAGAAAGATAAAGAAGATGAGATCTGGATCTTTCAGTATATTGAAAATGAATCTTAGAAAGAAAAGAGTTACAAGAAGAGTATTTATATACTCAGTTATTCTACTCACTAAAGACTAACCTAAACAATAGAATACAACTATAATCAGTTATAACTGAAAGGAGTTATAACAGAAAAGATCAGTTACACTTCTAACTGACTATCAGTTACACTGTCATCCCCCCTCAAGTGAAGTGCTCAGTCTATTTGAGACACGAAGCTTGGTTCGAAAAATAGAGAATGAAGTGTTAGATATAGCTTTAGTGAGACCATCTGCAATTTGATGAACAACAGGAACATGATGAACCGAGACAAGGTTATTGATGACTTTCTCACGTACAAAGTGAAGATCAAGCTCAAAGTGCTTTGTACGGGAATGGAACAGAGGATTAGCACTAAGAAGAACTGTACTGAGATTGTCACAATAAATTGTTGGAGTTTTATTCATTCCAATATGCAGCTCACCCAATAGAGATCGTAACCACATGACCTCAGTAATGGTTGAAGCAAGGCAGCGGTATTCTGCTTCTGTGCTGGAGCGGCTAACAACTGACTGTTTCTTGGAGGACCAAGATATCAAGTTTCCACCAAGAAATATGCAAAAACCAGAAGTAGACTTGCGGTCATCAGGGTCTGATCCCCAATCACTGTCACAGAAGGCTGAGAGATGAAAATTGGATGATTGACCAATATGTAAGCCATGAGAGAGTGTACCACTTAGATAACGAAGAATTCGTTTTACAGCCTTCCAATGTGTGTCAAGAGGACAGTGCATAAACTGGCAAACCTTATTAACTGAGAAGGTTATTTCTGGACGTGTAATAGTTGCATACTGCAGGGCACATACTACAGATCGATACAGAGAAGGATCTTGAAAGGCTGAACCAACCTTGGAGGATAAACGTTGACCAGAAATCATTGGAGAAGGCATAGGCTTACAATCTGTCATATGAGCTTTCTTCAACAAATCAGTGATATATTTCGACTGAGAGAGATGCAACTGTCCAGTAGAGGATTTATGAGCTTCAATTCCTAGAAAATAATGCAGTTGGCCAAGATCTTTGAGAGAGAAGGCAGTATTCAGATCTTTAATGAGAGAAGAAATAACATGAGGATGTGATCCTGTGACTAAGATATCATCAACATATACAAGAACATAGGTAGTTGCAGAGAAGGCATAGGAAACAAACAAAGAACTGTCACATTTGGTCGAAGTAAATCCAAGACCAGTTAATGTAGAGCTAAGTTTTGCAAACCAAGCTCTTGGAGCTTGTTTAAGCCCATATAGTGCTTTAGTAAGTCTACAAATAAGCTGTTTGTTTTGAGTAACAAAGCCTGGGGGTTGTTGCATGTATACTTCTTCAGAAAGCTCTCCATTTAGAAAAGCATTGTTAACATCAAGTTGATGTATAGGCCACTTTCGAGCAAGAGCAATGGTGAGGACAACTCTGATTGTGGTTGGTTTGACTACAGGACTAAATGTTTCTGCATAGTCAAAACCTTCAACTTGATGGAATCCCTTGGCCACAAGCCTAGCCTTGTATTTGGAAATTGAGCCATCTGGATTATATTTTGTTCTAAAAACCCATTTGCAACCAATAGGTGATCTTCCTGGAGGGAGAGAGACAAGCTGCCATGTGTTGTTGCGAATAAGAGCACTGAATTCATCTTTCATTGCTTGAAACCAGTGTGGTTGAGCAATGGCTTGTGCAGTAGTGGTAGGTTCTATGGAAGACAGAAAAGCTTTTGGTTTGAAAATCCCTAATTTGGCTCGAGTAACCATAGGATGTGTATTGATATGGACAAGAGATGATGATGATGCAGATAACTCAGTGATAGGTGCTGTAGGTGCTGCAGAGGAATCAATATGAGATGAAGCAGATTGAGGTTCCTGTAAAGCAACTCTGCACACAGTGGAATCCAAAGGTACAATAGGCAATATAATAGTATTAGTGGTGCTAGTTGAACCTACATTACTATGGTCACGGGTGGTTGGAAGAGGTGTAATGGGAGTTATGGGAATAAGAGGGACAGATGCAGATGCAGACGCAGATGACACAGAAAAAGGTACAGGTATTGGGTTGAGTTTAAGAGTTTTAAAAGGAAAAAGTGATTCATTGAAAAGGACATGTCTAGAAAGCATAACTTTACCTGAAGCTGTGAGACACTTGTAGCCTTTATGAGAAGAACAATAACCTAAGAATGTACATTGTTCAGATCTATAGTCAAATTTGTGTTTATTGAAAGGTCTAAGGTATGGATAACATGCACACCCAAAGGTTTTTAGAAAGGAGTAGTCTGGACTTTGATGAAAGAGAATTTCAAAAGGAGATATGTTGTTTAAAGTAGGGGATGGTAACCGATTGATGACAAAGGTGGCAGAAACAAACGCATCTTCCCAATACTTGAAAGGGATGGATGAGGCTGCCATAATAGTCAAGGCAGTGTCAACAATGTGCCTATGTTTTCTCTCGGGTGTACCATTTTGTTGATGAGCATATGGACATGTCAATCGATGGGTTATACCAAGGCTTTGAAGAAGAGGAGTGAGTTTCAAATACTCCTTTCCATTATCTGTTTGGACAGCTTTGATTTTGGTTTCAAGTTGCAGCTCAGCCATTGTTTTAAAAAGATTGAAAACAGCAAAGGTTTGAGATCTGGCTTTTAAGGGATAAATCCAGGTATACCTACTAAATGCATCAACAAAGGAAATATAGTATTTTGAGCCATATGAACTATCAACTGGGGCTGGTCCCCATATATCAGAAAAGACCAATTCAAGAGGCTTGTGATAAGTAGAACTAGACAATTGGAAAGGGAGTTGATGCATTTTCCCTTTACAACAAGCATCACAAATGATGGTGTCCATTTTATTTTCAAATGAAATTTTACAATGATTAAGGACAGCTTTTACAGTTTTGAAAGAAGCATGACCTAGTCTACTATGCCACAAGTCTAAGGCTGATTTACTGTTTACAGTTTGAGTATGAAAAGCAGAAGGAACAGACAAATTGTGTTTCTTGAGAACTTTGGCACCATCAAAGGCATACAGTCCATTTCTAAGTGTTCCTTGGAGAAGAATCTCCTTGGTAACCTGAGATTTAACAAAGCAAGAGTTAGCATGGAATTCAAAGAATACATTGTGTTCTTTTGCAAATTGAGAAACACTTAGCAAATTCTTGGATAAACTCGGGACATGTAGTAGATTGGACAAGGTAAAAGATAAAGAATTGAGAGAAGAATGAAGGATGGAGTGACCAATGTGTTGTATGTTCAAGCTAGAACCATTACCTATTTGCACTGATTCTTGACCTTTATAATCTGTTCTTGCAAGAAGATTAGATGGATCTGGTGTGAAATGATTTGTAGCCCCAGAATCAGGATACCAAACTGGATCAAATGCTGAGTAGGATTCTGATACATCATCATTTTTGAACTGTTGAGAAGCATGACTTGAACCAGCTATAGCAACATTAGCATGAAGTTTCTGACTGCTATTATTCTGTTGTCCAGTTGCAAATGGATTTGGATAATCTTCAGAAAAACGATGGTGACACTCCCATCCCATGTGGCCAAACTTGCCACATACCTGACATTGAGATCTGTTATTGCCATTATATTGATTGAACCTGCCTCCTTGGTTGAACCTGCCTCTATAGTTTCTGCCTCCTTGATTGAATCTGCCTCTATAGGATATGCCTCCTTGATTGAAGACATTTCCTCTATTTGAATTGTTGTACTGATTATTCGACCTTTTAAACTGCACCTGTGCCATATTAGCTTGAAGTGACATGACTTCTGTTTTTCTATGCTTTTCGATTCGCTCTTCTTGAGCCATAAGCAAGGCTTCCATTTCATTGACAGAGTAAGAGTCAGTTCTTGATGTAACTGAAATTATAAAAGGATCATAATCCTCACCTAAGCCATCAAGTATGGCTTCAATGTGATCTTCAGTGGAAACTTTAGAGCCAACAGCAATGAGAGAGTCAACAATCTTCTTGATTTGAAGTAAGTATTTAGAGATACTTCCTTCTTTCTTCAAATTCTTGAGTTGGATCTTGAGTTGCTTGATCTTGGCTCTTGTGTGTGAGGTAAAAAATTCCTCAAGACTTTGCCAGATTTCACAAGAATTTCTGCATCCAACTATCTTTGTGTGTAAAGAATCAGACATGGAAGCTAACAGCCAAGACATCAGTAATTGATCTTGTTGTTCCCATAGATCTTCTCCATACTCCAGTTTTGAGGCTTCATTGTCATCTGTGATAAATTTCTGCAGCTTGAACCCCTTGATTGTGGCCAAGGCTTGTTGTCTCCAAGGAAGAAAATTTTCTTCATCCACCTTGTTTAATGTCGATACTGGATTCGAAAAATAACGAATCGAAGGTTGAAGAATCGAAGAAAGATTGCGTAGCGGAAGTTTGTGAATCATGTGTCTCCATGGATCAAAGAAAGCTCTGATACCATGAAAGGTATCAGATCAGAGAGAAAGATAAAGAAGATGAGATCTGGATCTTTCAGTATATTGAAAATGAATCTTAGAAAGAAAAGAGTTACAAGAAGAGTATTTATATACTCAGTTATTCTACTCACTAAAGACTAACCTAAACAATAGAATACAACTATAATCAGTTATAACTGAAAGGAGTTATAACAGAAAAGATCAGTTACACTTCTAACTGACTATCAGTTACACTGTCACTCAGGAGCTCTTTTCTCTGTTCTCATTTATGCTTCTTTCCAATTGTAGCTCACCCATTAAGATTTTTTGTCTCCATGCCGGGCTGCTTTGTCTCTGTACAGAAAAGAAAACTTCTTGTTGTCCTTACCTTTGCTGCAATATTACTTATTGCTTTTTCTTTTTGAGTAAAGGAAAAAAAAATATTAAACGAAATAAGAAATAAAAAAGAACGGAGAAATATTAGTGTTTACAAAACATGAGTTAATGAATATAACTTGAAGAAGGTATTTGAAATAATATATTAAATTGTTTATAAAAATTATACAAGAGTATTCTATATATAAAATACAGAAAAAATCTAATGGGTCAAATCCAAAAATAATAAAACAAATTCTAGAGAAATCTAGTTCCTTCTAGAATATTCTAATTAATTATAAATAAATAAATAAAATACTAATTTTAATATTTACAACCGTATATATTTAGACGTGGTATCAAAGCATTGGTTAAAGGATTCGTGGTTTTACAATAGTATATATTCATGTCTTTGGAATTAAATTGAAGATTTACTCTAAACATTAAGGATTACAAGAGACAATTGTTCATTTTTGCAGTAGTCACATGTTTGCTTGAGCTTCGTGCCCATTTTCACCGTATGTGACAGGCAGATTCACTAATCCCTCACGATTTTAATACACAGAAAATTGGACCCTATGTTTCAAATTCCAAATTCATATTCATTTGGATATGATCTCATCTGCTCAATTGAGTGAAGGTTATTATTGAGATTTAGTTAATTGGGGTGGATAAGTATATGCTGCGTATGACCAGTCCAAAACAATTTTGTGAAGAACTTAAAAGGAATTCCACCCAACAATCATGACATGTCATATTATATTATATGTCACGCACGCCATGCATCGTAAGCTTTTCTTTCATATTCTATTTCCATGAACTTTTCCCCTCTGTTTAGAGAGCCAAGTGCGCCGTTAGAATAAAAAAGATCAATGACTAAGAACAAAAAATTATTGAAAGTTTAAGTAGCAACCAAGCATAATTAATTGATTGAATGGATCTGTTTGGTAGGTAAGATCATTCTATTAGGCGAAGAAACACAAGATTTATTGAAGAGGATTCTTGCGTCACGGACAAGTGACAGGACTAATTAAAGCAAAGAACTTTAATCAATAATGGAATTTCCCTTAATCAGATGTCTTTACCACAATAACGAAGGGGTTAATTATTTTTTCCACTTTCTTAGCAGTTGAAGATTAGGTAGTCGTTTTGGGTGGTACCCAATCACCTTTTGCATGTTTGTATGGTCTGTAATATGGGCTTCACCATCTTCCCTTTATTATATAGAATTGTCCCCGTCATCTCCTCCCCCACTCCCTCAGAATTGATTTTTTATGCTCTCTCTTTCTGTTTCTGATCTTTATTATTGATTTTCCGAAAGGGAAAAATATTTATCCTTGTAAAGAATATAAACTTATATCATTTTAGATTCTAACCGTTGATTTTCGTACATCAACGGTTATAATCTATTGGGTCAAACTTAATGGACCAAATTTATTATTAATTAATTAATAATTCTGATCCAATAAATTATAACCGTTGATGGACAGAAATCAATGATTAGAATATAAATTAATATAAGTTTATATCCTTTAAAATGATAGATGTTATTCCCTCTCAGAAAATACAAGTTTACAATAGTCCCAAGCTATTTGTCGGCACTTTTTATTTTATTTTTTCACTTTTTTGAATTGCATGAAGGATGTTGAGAATGATTCCTATTTTACATCAAGATAACAACAACTCATGCCCTTAATGAAATTAATGGAGAGGTCTTGTTCATTAGGATGTGAGTAAAATAATATAGTAATAAATTTATTCGACCTAGCCTATATTAAAATGAATAATGGTAAATCATATGTAATTTTTTTCTATATTCTTTTTATTTTGTGATTGTTTTTATAATTAAATCGGTAATAAAAAAATTCTCCCACTGTTTTGATTCTGATCGGTTCTGGAGTTCCACACGTTTGTATTTCTTATTTTTAAATATCACGCGTAGTTTTGGGCTTGTAGCCCTCCCAAATTAAAAAATAAAATATATCCTTACAAATATAACAATTTTGGCAATGATTTTACCGGGGCCGGCTCAGCCTAGATGCGAATAATTAAACAAGTATTTTAGGCCTCATAATTTTATATTGATATAATTGATTATCTTAAAAGTAAAAAAAATTAAAATAGTAAAATTATATACAATTGTTTTGTTAAATGAGTGTAACATTTATCATTGTTACGGGAGAAAATTTTATTTTCTATATACTCATAAAAGTATATAGGATTCATATGTACCCACATCAGAAGAAGAGAGAAAAAAGAGAGTCTCGTACATATTTATTTCATGCAACAAAAGAAATATTAAATCCTTACTTAAAATCGGCATCAGGTGGAGTTAGTGTTTCTTTTTCTTTTTTTAGATAAACTGTATATATTCTTCATTGAAGATAATTTTGTTTGGGGCGGATCCATGATTAAGGCTTTAAATATTTTTCAAAAATGATACTTTGAAATATCGAACTCATACACTCAGTGGCGGACCCAGATTTTTTTTTTATGTCCGCATATTTAAAGGCGGGCGTTCGGGGGCAGGGCCGCCGAAATTTTTTTTTGTAAAAAAAGTTTAAATCAACGCTTGAATCCGCTCATAATCTAATTGCTTGCATAACAAGCTGTAGACAATATTTTGACCAATTATTCCTCCTAAATCTTACAAATCCTCCAAAACAAATATGATAATATACTATAGTATATTCATACATCATAATTCTAATTTATAGTGGTGAATAAAAAAGTCAACACTACCTGTACAGAAGACAAACAAAATGTAGATATTAACTTATTTGAGAATGTCAGACCTGCAATCCTTCCTCTCTTTTTATAAAAATGAAAAAGGAAATAAAGGATGAAGAGAGCATTAACATGGGTACGTGACAGGGGAGGAATAATAAGTTTTCTCTTTAATCAATTTGCATTGCTACTTTATTTTAATCATCTTCGTATGTTGCTACGTTGCTAACTAATATAAGAATAAATATCTTTTTTGGTCCCTAACAAAAAATTCGGTCCCCACTTTAGTCTATTATAAAAAAAACTAGTCACCTGGTCCCTATGAAATTCAAGGTGAACCCATTTTGGTCTTTTTGAGGGACTAATGTAGGTCTTCTTTGAATTTGTGAATGATCACGATTTTAACTAAATTAATCCACTTTAAATTTTTTAGGGACCTCGAGACTAATTTTTTTTATAAGCAACTAAAATAGGGACCATATTTTTTTGTTAGGTATTTAAAAGGGTAATTACTCCTAATATATATATTGAATCAAGAGACAAATAAAAACCTACAAAAAAAAAACTAAACTGAAATAAAAAATTTTGTGACTGCATTTGCGGGCATTTGCCCACAAGTAGGTCCGCCGGTGCATACACTTACTCTTATCTATTCAGCTTTTATGCGGCAACTGAATTAACAGCATTTTCGTGGAGCTTTCTCATTACAAAAAATTGAGACCTTAGTGGCATCACTCTGTTTCACTTTCGTTAGAGGTAGACATTGAGCACCACAAGATATATAGAGCACGACAAATAATTAGCCATAATTTTACTGTTATTGTCCATCCTGCGGGTTTACAAATTTGTCAAAAGGTGACCACATATAATGGACATTCATATTTGGCACAGAGTTCTCTTATAGATATTTGTAAAGTATTATTTTTAATCTAAAAATTTAAATTATTAAGTAAATATCTTTCTATACTATATTAGGTATAAATTTTTATAGAATTTGAAGAATGGACAATACTTAAACTTACATAACTAATGATCAAATTCATAAATAACGGAAACTTTGATATCATAAAAAAAATTATTTCACCCTAAGAATTTAAATTATTAAGTGAATGCTTTATTAATTATTTTTATATTTCTCTTATAATATTTGTCCTCCGATCTTGGTCTTTGGAACCGCTTCCTTAGTCATAGGGAATTGAACAAAGCAAATCATTATCCAAGAAAGAGGAAGGAAATAATTGTCTTTCAGGACTAGTTTTTCATTAGGTACGCATGCTGAATAGGAAGCAACTAAACATAGTACAGAGATTTTTGACTCAACAATTTGAATGGCCCAAAATAACTTGTAATCACTAATTGGGCTTGTTTATTTTCCAGCTGGAGTCCGCCAAACGCCCGTTTGATGTTGATAGAAGCCAGTTTTAAAATGATTGAATTTGTTTGGGTGCATCTAGAGGTTGATGGACGTGATGGAGTGGTTCGGGAGCACAGAGTATTGGGTGAGACTCAGGTGAGAGAAAAAGAGAAAAAATTGAAGAGAGAAAAAAAAGAAAAGAAAAAATAAATGATACAAGTGTTAATTTCTGAGTGGAAGGACCACGGTGATCCGGGAGCTAGGAAACACGACACTTGTAAAAATAGGAAGAGTCGGGTCCGACACGCTCCACGCTCCGACACTGTATCGGACACACGGTAACTTTTTCCGACACGTTGATCATTCCGACACGCGAATTTGACCGTATCCGACACGATCAAATGACATTTTCATAATTTTTTTTTTTAAAATAAGATATATTAATAAAGCTTCCACCTGATCATATCAATTTTATTTTTTTGTCTTCTTCCCCTTAAGTAGATAAGAGATCATCTCAGGATCATTGTTGTCAATTCCTATTACGCTCTTCTTGTATCTCTTTCTCTCTGATCTCTCTCTCTAATATGATTTGTTCTCTCTATCTGATATTATATCTCTCTCATGCTAGTTTGTATTTTTTTATTAAAACTTCCATCTTTATAACGTCTTGATGGGTATTACTAATTTAGTTTCATTTTTTGTTAAATTATTAAATATTAAATGAAATATACACTATATAAATTAAAAATATTATTTAATATTAAAACGTGTCCCAACGTGTCGAAATCCATAATTTTTTTGGATTGACGTGTCAGAGTGTCGTGTCGTATCGGTGCTACATAGTCCGGGAGCATATTAAAAAATTCCGACATGATGCTGCAATTGATTCCATTAGCAACTACTACTTCTTACTTTTCCTTTATGACCGTACAAATGCTGGCAATTAGGGGAGAAACTGGGTCGGGTCGGCCTACGACAAGATAGACCTAATCTAGTATATTTCGTAAAATGGGTCGGGCTTGGACCTTGAAAAAACTTGTTTAATAAAAAGGCCGCAAATCCATTTTCACAAGGCCTGGCCTATAAGCCTATAGGCCGGCCTATATTGTACTATTTATTTTAAATAAAATAAAATAGAGTGAGTATGCTTTGAAGAAAAAACAAAAGATATAAATTTAATCAATTGCAACTATTTGTAACCTAATTATATTCGATTATATTTTAATAGAAATCTAACTTTATTTCTTATATAGGAGAACGAACATCTTAACATGTTAGATTGTGTATATAAATATATTAAAAGATTACTACAACCATTATGATGTGTTTCTTGGATTCATGTAGTTATTTTAATTTACATAGTATGGATTTGTTTGTTGGATATGATGAAAAATATGTTATTTAGTTTGAGCATTTTGCTTTTGAGAGGGACTTAAATGCAGATTGTATGAGTTTGTTGTGATTCATAATTCTGTTTGGACGTTAGCAATAGAATTTGAGTATTTTGTAAAGTTGATTCATGGTTATGCTTGGAAGTTAAAAATTAAAAGGCTAACGGGTTAGCCAGGCCAAATTAAAATTTTTTGACGTAAGCTTTGGTTTTTTGGGGCAAAGTTTGACCCAATCCAACCCACTTTCATCCCTACTGGCAATTAATTCCTAAACTGCCTTCTTTTTTTAAAATTCAAAGAAAATAATCTTTTAAGCTTTTTTGATAATTTTATTTCTAAAGTAATTTTACTTCACCTTATCTAAATAAAATAATTTTTTTAAACTAATTAAATTTCATTATTATCAATTATAATTAGATGACATTTAGTAAAAGAAAATTTTTTCGTGCCAGGAATCATGTGTGATTCCTAGAAATATAGTGAGAAAGTAATTTTTCTAAGAATGTTGCTAAAAAATTGTTTAGCCGATCAAAATATTTTCAAAATTTTGTCCCAAAAAAAGTAAATTTTTTTCAAACACATGAGATTCCAAAAATACCACCCAATGAATGATATTCTTAGATGATATTTTGGAAGAAAAATTATTTATAAAACAAAATTACGAGAAAATCAGATTTACCGATTTTTTTTTAAAATTTTATATCAAACATAGATAAATAAAATTATCACTATCACTTTTTTGAAAATCTCAATAAATTTCCTCCATGAAACACCCCAAATTAAACTCCAATCCACAAGACTTCTCATCATATTCTCATTACTAAATATAAATCACTTCCAACACTTAAAAAAAAAAAAAAGCTTTTTTACCGTCAAAACATGTACGGAACAAATTCTAAACTGACAGTGACAAACTCCTCGGTATGGGGGTATTAATCTTTCTTCACTCTTATCCTGAATTTGATCCAGGGATCCAATTTTTATTCTGATTCACCTTGCTTTTCTCTCGTTATTTTAATGGTGCCGAGAAAACGAAGTTTCAATAACACCAAATCCTCCACCAATGGTCTGCGCGCACTATATCTTGATTAATGAATCAATAAAGAATTCAAAAGTTTCGAAGACGTAGAGGATGAGAAAAAGAAAGCTGAACCTCACTAATATACGCTAGCCAAAATCATACTTGGCTGCAATTACGTGAAGGTTAGGCTAAAAGGTTAACAAAAACTTTACTTTTTTATATCAATTATTTCAAAAGTCACGATGTTATAATATATATTTAAAGGATTTTATAATTCTCAATCAACATGAGAATTATAATTTTCTTACACACCCTTCAATTTCCGTACTGACATGGGTCCTACATATAATTTTATCTAACACATGTGTCCCACATTCTTTTTATCTCTACAACATGAGATTTCAATCCTCCTTCAACATGAGAATTATAAAACCCATAATTAAATAAGGGTTTTATTTTTCTTATGTTGCATTTGTCTCATGTAACACGAAAAGTAGGTGGAACCCACTAAAAAAGAAGAGAGAGAAAATAAAAAAGTGGGTCCCATCCATTTTTTGTGTGTTGCATGAGATAACTTATCTCATGTAACATAAGAAAAATAAAACCCTTTAAATAAAAGATTAGTGTTTCTCATGTTGTATATTTTATACACAAATAAAGTGTGTGAGATTCACGTGGGACCATGTAAAGAAAAAAAAAATTGGCTCCTTACACTTTTATATATGGGTTTTATATTTCTTATTTAACATGAGAATTCAAACTTTCCTACACACCCTTCGATTTCGATGCTGACATGGGTCATACATCTAATTTTTTCTAACACATAGATCTCACTTGCTTTTTATCTCTACAACATGATATTTTAATTCTCATGAGAAATATAAAACCCTTTATATATATGGGTTTTCGTTTTGTCCTTTAACATGACACAACAAAGTTTCCTACACACAATATTTTGTGAGGCCCACACTTTTTAAAACAAAAAAAAATAAATAAAAATTAAGACACGCAAAACAAATCTCTATAAAATTACATATATATATATATATAGGAGATAAAATTATTTCCTATAATATAGGAAACACTAATCCCTTATTTAAATAAATGTAAAAAAAATTATACTATAATATATTATTTGAGATGATTTTGCACGCACTAGCTTTAGTTTATGGGGAGTTGGATTAGACACGACATTAAGCGTGTTTGATTTTTTATTTATTTTTTGCTGCATTCCATATATACATTTAGATTTAGAGTTAAATTAAACTAAGGTCAAAATGTATCTAACGTTATTTTAGATCACTTTATTTAATGTTCATCGAAACGACGTCATTTTGGGTTGAAAAATTAAAAAATTAGAATGATAAAGACTATTATAACCCTGAAATAAATTAAAATTATAAAAACACTATGATTTATGCCCAAAACGACGTCGTTTCAATGAACATTAGATAAAATTATCTAAAGTAACATTAGAAAAATCAAACCCTTAAACTAAACACATATTAGAGAGATATAATTCAAAATTATTAATGAGCTTTTACTTACATGCTTAAGTTACCACGGGTTGTACAAGAACCAAGGTGACCAATAGCCTATTTTTTGGTTCTATCTTATTGACTTAATTTCATTAGAAAGTAAGAGGTGACGATAATCGAACTCGTGATCCACGATCACTTTGGTTCTTATACTATGATAAGCAATCAATTCAATTCATCAGTATACAAGGTTAAACTTGTAAGTGAAGGTCCATCAATAATTTTATATCATATCTCTTTAAATTAAAACATTGAGTGAATGAATGGATTTTAGGTTCAGGAATCTTTTTATTTATCTGGACCTCATTTAATTTATTATTAACCAATGTGAAATATAATTATCAGGCGAGTCAGGGGAAAACCATAGTAGGAGATCGCACGGATAGACTAGACTGATTAAGCTACATCAATTGTAAGTAAATTTGACAGCATCTCTCAATCCAAAAACTTAATGTATTAGATTCTTCGGTGCTGTCATTTACTTAATCTGTGCCAATACTTGAGATTACGTGACACTTAAAAATTTCAACACTTATAGATTTATTCTCAAAAGAGTTGAGTTAATGGCAGTGACAGGTACTGTAGTGTAGTATTCTTTCAAAAAAATTGTTGGGACAGTAAGAGAAAATTTCAAAGAGCAATAGAGAAATTTCTTTAGCCGAATAGCAGAATAAATGGCTTTTAGAGCCTACCAATATGATATAAATGCAGAATATGAATTATTTATTTATTTTTCTATCATAATATAAAGTTATTACAGTGGGCTTCTGAAAAACTTGATGCTGCCATAGTGTATTCTGACTCACTTGAATTAAACGGAGAGAGAATCAACCAAAGCTAGTTGCAGGGTACTCCATTAAATAAAATAAGACTTTAATTTGAGACTGATCAAAAGTAGAACTTTATAACAGAGGACTCAAAATAATTATCACGTATATCCTCCCATTCTCCCTAGTGCATTTTGTCTTAATCACCACTCTCGGTGCTTATAAGGAAGGCCACTTCATACACTTGAGAGCACCTCTAAGTTGTTTTTAAACAATAGCCATATTTTTCATATTGTCTCAAACATAAAATAAAAGGATGGAAGAAAAATGGGGTGCTAGTTTTGGAAAGCAATTCAATAAGGCAAAGCCTTATTTGTTAGCGGTGGGACTGCAGTTTGGGTTTGCAGGAGCATACGTCTTCTCCATGGCCAGTCTCAACCATGGAATGAATCGTTATGTGTTCGTTGTCTATCGCAATGTCATTGCTGCAATTTCCCTCGCCCCTTTTGCATTTTTTTTTGAAAGGTGCTAATGCAACCCATCTTTTTTTTTATTTTATTTTTTATTTATATCTCGTACTTAGAAACAAATGTATAGAGGCTAGAGCTATTCTGTTGAACAGATAGTCGATAACCGCACGTAATACTAGT
Source organism: Gastrolobium villosum (assembly GCA_032173675.1). Lineage (NCBI taxonomy): Eukaryota > Viridiplantae > Streptophyta > Magnoliopsida > Fabales > Fabaceae > Gastrolobium > Gastrolobium villosum. Next base: position 4,223 of record JAVKPL010013234.1, on the reverse strand, counting down.
TTAAATGAGGACTTTATTTTATCATTGTTTAATTGATGTTCTTCTTACCATTTTGCAGGAAAATTAGACCAAAGATGACGGTCTCTGTCTTTATACAGATAATGGTGCTCGGATTTTTGGAGTAATGATCTAAAACCTATCCATACCTATCAGTATTCGTATAACATATATATGATGCACAAGAGCCTCTTTATTTTTTACGTATTTACATCGACGTTAAATTTAACAGCATGTTTGTATTTGCTTAAATTATAGGAAAAAATCACTTAAGAGAAAAACTCTCTCAAAAATATTTTGACTATAAACTGTGTTAATTCTTTTTTTTTTTTTTGATAAACAAACTGTGTTAATTCAAACATGAGCTATCATACCATACGTAGTTATTCAGTGTTATGTTCTATTTACACAATTATCCTAACAGGAAAAATTCCATTGAAGTTTGTAGCTATAATAAATAAATAAAGATATATCCATTATTAATTTAACTTAAAGTGAGCTTATATTAATTTATTTACTTGTAATAATTTAAAGTAGATACAACCATATTTATTTACGTAGAAAACACGCCAAAAGATACACACACATACATATACCTTTTCCTATTTAAGATATTTTCTTTTGAGCTCAATTATAGCCACAGGACTTAGTAGCATATTTCTCCAATAAGTGGACCTAATTTTTCAAAGTTAACTAGACAGCTAAGTAATGAATGGGATTGATGTTTATTATCTTGGAGGAGATAAAATTATTTCATGTACATATGTAAAAGTGTGTGAGAATTATGTGTAGAGAAGAGAGGAAAAAAAACATGAGTCCCATACACTTTTACGTGTGTGTAGAAGATAAAATTATCTTCTACAACATGAGAGATATTAAATCCATAACATATTATCCAAATTGTGTATATAAAATGAAAAATAATACTTTTGTGAAGTAATTTTAAAATTTATGATTAGTTAGAGTACTTGAAAATGTTTCTATTAAAGATAATAAATATAGATTATTCATTTTAAAATTACATACCAGGAACCAACATTAGAGTTAGAACGAATTGGTGTATGTCAAGCAATGATAGCATAAAGTAACGTTTAAATTTTAATTTAATTAAAATGAGGAAACCAAAGATTGAACTATTAGAATTATGTCGAATGTTGAGTCTCTGATACGAGATCGGTTATTCTATCTATTATTTAGTCTGTCTATCACTTTCCAATACCGTTATATCAGAATCTAAATAGAAGAGAGAAAAATAAATATTTATTAAGATTCTAATCCAATGATATTTTAGAGTGATAGACAAAAGTAGACAAAAAAAATAGTAGGTTGAATATCTTTATCCTCTCTAATATTGTATTAGAAACCAATTAGGATTGTATAACTGTTAAAATTCTCATAAATTAACTATGCAACATAAATTTCATTGTCGGACAACAGATAGATGTCAATTTAATTAAAAAAGAGGATACCAAAAATTGGCATATCAGATGTATGTTAATTGTTCAGAATCCAATATTTTGTTAAAAACCAATTAGATTGTATAGATGTTAAAATTCTCATAACTTCATCACATAATTTAAGTCTCATTATTGCACAACAGATAGTCCGGTATGCGTTTATTTGTCTAATCAGTTGTTAAATTAATAACGTGAAATGTGATTACGGAAAATAAAACTTGAAAGGATACCTCTGTAATATCTCAAACGGGTGTTTTAATTAACAGCTAATTCATATATAGAAGGTATCATATATAAGGAAGAAAGTGAGTTTTGGTCATTCTTATTTATAATCAGTAAATTAAATCAATGATGGAATATATCAAAGAATTTTAAGTACACAATCTTTCCCCTTTCGAAAATTAAAAAATTGACGATAATTAATGTATCCCAATATGTGATATTTCAGGCCAGTGATAGACCAAGGGTTCACTTTTTTGGGAATGCAATATACCTCGGCTTCGTTTGCATCTGCTTTGGTGAATGCCGTGCCTTCTATCACCTTTATACTAGCAATAATTTTCAGGTGAGGTTCAGTTTATAGAAGATAAAGTGACCTTCTCTTTTTATAATCTTTAGACTAAAAAAAGAAAAAAGGTGATGGGGACGTTGGTGACCTTCCCTTTCCCAGACACTCACGAAGTGGGTATTTGAACTGGGTCGGCCCTTTAATCTTTAGACTATAATGTAAAATTTCATATACTAATTATATGTAAGGTATCAGGTTAGAGCGTGTAAATATTAAGGATGTACGGAGCCTAGCGAAGGTGATGGGGACGTTGGTAACCTTTGCAGGCGCTTCGTTGATGACACTCTACAAAGGCCCTGAACTCAACATATTTAATTATTCTGCAAACACAACACATCACGAAGATGGAAGTCACTCCCCTCAGAGTCTCAAACACTTGGTCGCAGGGATTCTCTTTTTACTCCTGGGTTGTGTGGCTTGGTCATCTTTCTTCATTTTACAGGCAATAATTTTATATATGGGTTGAAGTAATTTTGTTTTAATTTGTTAATTGTTCTACTTTTGATACATGTGTATAACAAATTAAATGTGTTATGACAAAATTGTGAATTGCAGTCCATGACGTTGAAAAGGTATCCGGCAGAATTGTCACTGTCAACTTTGATATGCTTAGTGGGTGCTTTGCAAGCTGGGGTGGTGGCGCTGGTGGCTAATCATAATTCTGGGCTTGGGGTATGGGTCATCGGTTGGGACTTTAAGCTCTTTGGTCCTCTCTACACGGTCAGTACTCCATTATAATTTTATAACAATTTAACATGCACAATAAATAACGTGTGTGAAGGGCCGGCTTGGCTCAGTGGTAAGCTTGCTTACCGTGATGTCCAAGGTCCCGGCTTCGAGTCGGCCTCTCCGCAAAAGCGGGGGTAAGGCTGGACTTGTATGTCCTTCCCCAGACACTCACGAGTGGGTATTGAACTGGGTCGGCCCTTTTAATAAATAACGTGTGTCAGTAATACAAATAAAATAGATACCAAATGATGATATTTCAGTTTGAAAATTGAGTTGATGGAGTGAAAACATATGTTAGATCCTCCTCAGTACAGTCTTTCGAAAAGATTTAAAGTCTTAATCCCGCTACCAGTCCCGCATTGGATTAGTCGAAGAACCAATTAAAATATTTCTAAAAAAAAAAATACAAATAAATTTCATTTGGCTCAGCCTAGATTGAGTTCCATAAGTCACTGGGCCAATGACTTTGGTACTGTCAGTCACGGACAAGTGTTGCAGACTTGCAGTGTAGTGAGAAAGAGAAATTGTTTTAAACCAAAAAAATAAAAAAATGCAATGAGAGAAAGTGAGAGAGGATCCGTATAGATTGGGCTATTTGAGCCCTAGTTCCTGATTGACTTTAAGCCCAAATCATTTGTGCACTCTTTTTTTTTTTTGGTAAAATATGCACTCTTTCATATTCATAAGAGTTTAGATTATATTCAATATTATTGTTAAACTTTTTAGATTATTCGAATGCGTTTAGTTTGGAAGTGCAAATTATATTTTTTTACAATTTTATAAAATTATATAGTCACATCACATAACTGAGAAGAGTGTGATTTAAAAGTAATCAATCAGTATTCTGTACATTGCATGTGTTTTTGAATTCATATAACATTTAAAAATTAAAATTAAATGAGATATTTAAAACAAGAAAGGTATGACTAATTTAATTATAATTTCAAAAATACAAATTAAATTTATAAAGAAGATATATATGATTAGTTTTGAAAAAAAATAAAAATTTTAAAAATAAAAATTAATAATGATATATGTTATTATTTTAAAAAAAAGTAAACTAAGGGACTAAGACATTAAGTCATTCTGAAAATATAATTTAATATATAAGGATGGATTATTATGAGAGTCAAACTTTTTTATTTTTACGGCATGACAATATATACTTAAATGACTAAAAATCTTTTAAATTGATGGTACATCAATGCTAAATCTTTTTAATAAAAAGGAGTTATCTATATCATCGTACTCATTTTGATTCTTTAAATAATTGACATTATATGGTCCACTTAAATTGCAATTTTTTTCTTCTTCCAGGGAATAGTTTCCTCGGGAATTGCGTATTATGTGCAAGGATTGGTACTGCAAAGCAAAGGCCCAGTATTTTTAACAGCGTTTAATCCCCTTTGCATGATCATCGTTTCAATTTTAGGCCCCTTCCTTTTCGCAGAGCATCTTCACTTGGGCAGGTA
>JAVKPL010013233.1:0-69511 GCA_032173675.1 Gastrolobium villosum | reverse complement strand
AGTTGGTGTTCTGACATGTAAAAAGTTAAAATGAAGTAACCAACACCTAGATGAACTTGTATATGCTTAAAGATGCATGCTTTAACGTGTACATGTGATAAAAGTTGGACCTTTGGGATGGATATTCACGAAATGCAGAAACTGCATTCTGTCGTGAGATATCCGGATATTTGTCGAACAGATATCCGGATATCAGTATCCGAGGATATGGTATCCGGATATTGATATCCGGATTTGGGATCTGGGTATCCGGATATGACATATCCGGATATGTCCAGTGTGATATCCGGATATGGCATATCCGGATATGCCACTTCTGATATCCGGATATCCTGGGTTCTGCGCAGACAGTAGCTTCACTGTATGAACAGTAAGCTATGGGGTGTGTGTGGACCCTAGTTTAAGGAAGTTGAACTTCTGTAATAAAAGGACTAAGTCAGAATCATATGATTAAGGGCTTATGGCTTTGTTGGAAGCCTTAAGACGTAAAACGTAAAGGAAAGGCGTAGTCTTTAAGTTGTATGCATGTTGTGCAGTAATATTGACTTGATAAATGGTCCATATCAGATTGTGATACTGCTGGTTGAGGACTAGTGAGTGGTTGGACTCTTGGCTTGGATAGCTAGCTTGCAAGGTAAGCTTTCGTGTCCTCGGTTTAGCCATTTTGATGTTCCACCATGTCCCATGGGGATGGGTTTATGCATGCTGTGTTTCATGCTTTGATTATTTTGAAATGCTGTTGAGCTGTTTATATGTAATGAGCTATTATGATATGCATGTGGTGTCCACCTATACGGTAAGCCTGAGTATGTAGTACATACAAGATGGTGAGGCTGTGGTGAGGTACAGGTAGCGTCCTGGTACTCATGTAGGCATAGACGTATTCCTACATTTCTCTGGCCAGTAGATTTGATATGCACACATGACATGATTAATTGCTGCATCGCATAGTTTTGGAACTTATATTGTAAATACTGTTTTTAGAACTTATATTACACATGTAAGTGAGCTTGGGGTGGAGACTCCTGAGGACCCCTTGTCTTACTGAGATTTCTTGTTAGAGATCTCACCCCACGTTTGGGGACGCTTATTTCAGGATCAGGTAATGTTGAGGGCTCAGGTGGCAGGAGGCCAGAGTTGAGCTGATTGATGATATGCTGACTGCTATTATGTTTTCCTACTGTTGTTTATGTTTCTGCTGAGTTTATGTTATGACTGTTATTGGGCGTTGTTGCCTTATTTGGTGAGCATGGGGTTTGTCCATGCCACATGGTTTGACTATTGTCTTTTGGTTTAATGCTGTAATTAAAGTATCAGGATTTTGACCCAGGCTACTTGTGTAGACCTGTGGCTTTAGATACTCACTTATATTTATGTACGAGGTATTCAGTTAGTTGTCTTACAATTTACATACAGGCAGTATTTTAATGAAAATGATTAAGTAATCAAGTTGGTTAAGTAATGACGTCATAATTGAATTAAAGAAGTTATTCCGCATTTTAATTAAGCGTGGCTTAATACGATAGTGTGTTAACAGACCGGGTTAACACGGGCTGTTACATTTTATGGTATCAGAGCACTTTCTAGGGAAAAGCCTGTATGTATTGCAATAACTTAGGATGTGTCGTTGCGTGTCTACTTTGTGTTCACTCTGACTGGTGTGCGTTACGATAATGCATATGTGATCACATGGCGTGGGCCTGATCAACTCATTCTTTGTGTAACTTGTGCAGAGTCATGGTGCCACCGAGGAGGAACACGAGTACGAGCGAGGATCAGACGGATCCTGTCCTGGCTGCATTAGCTGAGATGCAGGCGGCCCGACTAGCCGACCAGGAAGCCACGAGGCTGGCGAACCGGGCGATGCTGGACGATATACGAGATGCGAACCGGCAAACCACGGCAGAGGTTCTGGAGGAGAACCGGATGGCCAACATGACGATGATGAGGGTCATGTTGGAGGAGTTGAGGGCTGGTCCTGCTGCGGGCCAGGGTCCTCCACCACCTCCACCGCCGCCACCGCCTCCACCTCCGCCTAGTCAACAGGAGGACTCCCAGAGCCAGATGGGTGAGGGTAGTCACTTGACGGGGGCTATGCAGACTATCCCCGTACTGGCTGAGGATCGTGACGAGATCGATCGCCGGCTGAATGCTTTCCGCAAGCATAAGCCACCTTCATTCGACGGATCGTATGATCCCATTGCTGCTGCCAGATGGCTACAGGCGCTGGACAAGATTTTCCGGATCATGCAGTGCACGGATCCGCAGAAGCTGCTGTTCGCCACTTATATGTTGGAGGGCGAGGCCCATGAGTGGTGGACCAACCTGTCTCAGGTCTATGAGATGCAGGGTCATGTGATGACGTGGCCATTCTTCGAGGAGAGCTTCTTGGGTCAGTACTTCCCTTATGACTCACAGGAGAGGAAGCAGGGGGAGTTTGACCGGTTGGTTCAGGGCTCGTTGTCTGTCGACGAGTACCTGGCCAAGTTTAATGAGCTGGTGAAGTTTTCACACTTCAGGATGGCGAGGCCTACTCCTACATTCTTGGCTGCTAAGTTCCGCAGGGGACTTAATGAGGATATTGCTGGTTACTTAGCTGGGTCTGCATCCAGAGATTTTGGGACACTGGTCCAGCAGTGTCGTGATATTGAGGACTTCTACAGCACGAGTAAGGCCAAGAAGGCCAAGATGGAGGTACCACAGAGTACCGGCGGTTCCACTCCCTGGAAGAGTAAAAATTTTGCGAACAGGGGCAAGGGCAAGCAGATGGCGGCTAAGCAAGCGCCAAATCAGTTTAGAAAGACTGCTACTCCGGGGAACGCCGCTAGACCTCCTGCTCCCAGATGTTCTGGATGCGGGAAGTCACATTTTGGGCCGTGTTCTACCGGGCAGCTGATATGCTTCCAGTGTGGCAAGGAGGGCCACTATTCCAGAGATTGCCCGACGTCGAGAGTTGCTGCAGTGCAGGCTGTGCCATTGCAGATGGTTCCTACCGGGGCACCAGCAGTGCCACCTACTACGGGGCGTGTGTATACGTTGGATCGTCAGCAGTCGGACAGAGCTCCGAACCTGGTCAGAGGTACTGTTACCATTGGTGGATCAGCTATTGATGTGTTATTTGATTTCGGGGCAACACACTCTTTTGTTGCTACCCCTATTGCTGTGGGGCTTGAGTTGCCCAGTGATGTGCTTTCTCCACCGATGCGGGTTACCACCGCCACCGGAGAAAAATGTTTGACCTCCACTGTTCATCACGATGTAGCGTTTCAGTGGGATGGCCGTGACTTCTCGGTAGATCTGATAGGATTACCGATGGCCAACCTTCAGATTATTTTGGGCATGGATTGGTTGTCCAGAAACTGTGCAATGATTGATTGCTGTGCCAAGAAAGTGGTGATGTCTCCAGGTGGGTCCACAGCCAGTTCCTCACCGTTCATTTCAGTCCTGCAGGCGAGGAGGGCCTTGAGAGCAGGGGCATTTGGCTATGTCATGTTGGGAGGTTTGGTGAGTGGGACACAGGAGGATCTCACTGGCATTCCTGTGGTGAAGGAATTCCTCGAGGTGTTTCCTGAGGAGATTCCTGAGTTTCCACCACAGAGGGAGATAGAGTTCTCCATCGACTTACTGCCTGGTGTGGGGCCTATCTCGTTGGCTCCATACCGGATGTCGCCACCAGAGTTGGCGGAGCTGAAGAAGCATATCGAGGAGCTTTCAGCGAAAGATTTTATTCGGCCGAGTGTGTCTCCCTGGGGAGCACCGGTCATTTTTGTTAAAAAGAAAGATGGGACCATGCGGTTGTGCACCGACTACAGACAGTTGAACAAGGTGACAATCAAGAACAAGTACCCTCTTCCACGCATTGACGATTTGCTGGATCAACTCAGGGGTGCTTGTGTGTATTCCAAGATTGATCTCCGGTCCGGTTATCATCAGATACGGGTAAAGCCGGAGGATGTCCCAAAGACAGCATTTCGCTCGAGGTACGGGCACTACGAGTACTTGGTGATCCCGTTTGGACTCACCAATGCACCCGCAGTGTTCATGGACTACATGAACAGAATCTTCCAGCCGTACCTGGATCAGTTTGTGATCGTCTTCATTGACGACATCTTGATCTACTCCAAGACGGAGGAGGAGCATACCGAGCACTTGAAGATTGTGTTGCAGGTGCTAAAAGAGAAGAAGCTCTATGCGAAGCCGTCAAAATGCGAGTTTTGGCTCAAGGCGGTGAAATTTCTGGGTCATGTGATTTCTGCTAATGGAGTTGCAGTTGACCCCAACAAGATTGAGGCCGTGATGGATTGGGAGAGGCCCAAGACGGTTACAGAAGTGAGAAGCTTCTTGGGTTTGGCCGGGTACTATCGGAGGTTCATAGAGGGATTTTCCAAGATGGTGCTACCGATGACTCGCCTTACCCGAAAGGAGACTCCATTCGTGTGGACACATGAGTGTGAGGAGTGTTTCCAGGAGTTGAAGGAGAGACTGACTACTGCTCCTGTGTTAGTCCTTCCTGATCCTGCGGAGCAATTCGAGTTGTACTGCGATGCCTCTGGTAAAGGACTTGGCTGTGTGCTGATGCAGAAAGGGAAAGCGGTTGCTTACGCTTCAAGACAGCTGAAACCTCATGAGGAGAACTACCCGACTCACGATTTGGAGTTGGCAGCCATTGTTTTTGCTTTCAAGATTTGGAGGCATTACCTGTTTGGCATGAAGTTTGCTGTATTCAGTGATCACAAGAGCCTGAAGTATCTGTTTGACCAGAAGGAGTTGAACATGAGACAGCGAAGATGGATGGAGTTCTTGAAGGACTACGACTTCGAGTTGAGGTACCATCCTGGCAAGGCCAATGTGGTAGCTGATGCTTTGAGTCGGAAATCCGTGAGCTTATCCAGCTTAATGATGAACGACTACGAGATGATCGAGAAGTTCAGAGACTTGAGAGTGAACTCCTTGTTTGGGGGCGCACTGCTCGAAATGGAAACAGCAGAAGTGATCAATGAGCAGATGGAAAAGATCAAAGAGGCGCAAGTGCAAAGAGAATGCCTTGATTACGTGAAGAACCAGGACGGTGTGTCTTGGAATGATGATGGTTTATTGCTGTTCCAGAAGAGGATTGTTATTCCTCGAGGGCCATTGACCGAAGAGGTTATGACAGAGGCTCATAAAGGCCGGTTCACTATCCACCCTGGTGCTACAAAAATGTATCAGGATCTAAAAAGGAATTTTTGGTGGCCGGGCATGAAGAAGGACATAGCGGTCTACGTGTCCAAGTGTCTGATTTGCCAGAAAGTAAAGATCGAGCACCAGAAACCGTCTGGTAAACTTCAACCTCTGGAGATTCCACAGTGGAAGTGGGAGAGTATTTCTATGGACTTCGTGGTGGGATTGCCCAAAACTCAGGCTGGTTGTGACTCTATCTGGGTCATTGTGGACAGATTGACCAAGTCTGCCCATTTTCTTCCAGTGAAGGTGAGCTTTACTACAGAGCAGTTGGCCAAGCTATATGTCCGCGAGGTTGTGAGGCTTCACGGGGTGCCCGAGAGTATCATCAGTGATAGGGACCCGAAGTTCACATCTCGGTTCTGGGAGGCGCTGCAGGAGGCTTTCGGTACGCAGTTGAGATTGAGTACCGCCTATCACCCTCAGACTGACGGACAGACTGAGCGGACCATCCAGACATTGGAGGACATGTTGAGAGCTTGCACGTTGGAGCAGGGTTCTGCATGGGATAGGTACCTTCCGTTGGTTGAATTTTCATACAACAACAGTTTTCATGCTAGTCTGGGCATGGCACCCTACGAGGCGCTGTATGGTAGGAGGTGTCGGACTCCTACTTGCTGGTCTGAGGTTGGAGATAAAGAGCTTTTTGGATTGGACTTTGTCCAAGATACTACCCTACAGATCCAAATGATCAGGGAAAAGTTGAAGCAGGCGCAGAATCGCCAGAAAAGCTACTACGATGTCAAGCATCGACCACTGGAGTTCAGTGAGGGTGAGCACGTGTTTGTGAAACTTTCACCTGTCACCGGTGTTGGACGGGCACTCGGCGTGAGGAAGTTGAGCCCGCGATTCATAGGGCCCTACCAGATCCTTGGTAGAGTAGGACCAGTTGCCTATCGACTCGCCTTACCTCCGAACCTAGCCAACATCGACGACGTGTTTCACGTGTCTCAGCTTCGGAAGTACATAGCAGACCCTTCGCACGTGGTGCAGCCGGATGACGTGGAGGTTCGGGAGAACCTAAAGACTCCCGTCGGACCACTCAAGATTCTCGACCGAGGTGAGAAACAGCTTAGGAGCAAGATCATTCCGATGGTCAAGGTGCAGTGGACTGGGCGTAGTCCCGAGGAGTGCACATGGGAGCGAGAGGACGAGCTTCTCCGACAGTATCCCGACTTTCGAGACAGGTATGTTTCTGAATTTGAGGACAAAATCCTTAAAAAGGTGGGGTGAATGTAAGAACCCGCACCGTTAATTAAGGTAATTAGTAAATTAATTATGATAATTAGGAAATAATTCCATAATTGAGCCTAATAATTAATATTGGGCTTAGATAATTATATTGAGTGAGTAAAAATGCTGAAAGTCGTTTTTCGGAAGAAAAGCGCAGATACCGGTTCTGCTACTCGGTATAAATGCGTACCGGAAAAGTATCCCGGAAAATTATAACGAACGCATGATAATTACTAGAATATTATGTAGGACTTGTAAAACAAGTTTCAAGTCAAAATGACATAATCTGATGCCAGAACTGATACTGGCTATGGAAAAGCGCGTACCGGAAAGGTGCTCCGAAAAATAAAATAAAAATATGACAAATCTTAGAAAAATGCGTAGGTCTAGAATCCGAAGTTTGAGATCAAGATCTTTTACTTTGCTATTAAGGCTAATACTGCGCGGTTAGTGCTTGGGCCTATAAATAGACCCACTTAGCACAAAACCCTAGGCAGCATCTTGATCCTACGTGAGTTTTTCCCTGCAGCTTTGAGGCAGCCCCCTTGCACCTCCATTCTTGGTGTTTCCTTGCCTTCTTCTTCTTCTTCTTCTCTTCTTCTTTCTTCACCATTCCTCCTTCCAAGCAACTAGAGTGTGTCTTGGGTGAGGGTGGTGCAACCTTTTCTGAGTTGAGAAGGCTGTGTGTGTGAGGTTAGTGAGCTGAACTTGAAGCTTTAGTGATGGCTACCTTGTGGTAGTCATTGTGAGCTTCAAAGTGCCACCTTGTGGTGCAAGAACCCACCTTGGTGTGCCATTTTCGTGCTCCTACTTAGGCTGAGTTTGAGGAACCTTGGGAGAGCTCCAAGAGCACACCTTGCCTCTGTTTTGAACTTTGGTAAGTTACCTCACCTTGATCATGAGTTTATTTTGCTTAAAGTTGGTGTCTTGACATGTAAAAAGTTAAAATGAAGTAACCAACACCTAGATGAACTTGTATATGCTTAAAGATGCATGCTTTAACGTGTACATGTGATAAAAGTTGGACCTTTGGGATGGATATTCACGAAATGCAGAAACTGCATTCTGTCGTGAGATATCCGGATATTTGTCGAACAGATATCCGGATATCAGTATCCGGATATGGTATCCGGATATTGATATCCGGATATGGGATCTGGGTATCCGGATATGACATATCCGGATATGTCCAGTGTGATATCCGGATATGACATATCCGGATATGCCCCTTCTGATATCCGGATATCCTGGGTTCTGCGCAGACAGTAGCTTCACTGTATGAACAGTAAGCTATGGGGTGTGTGTGGACCCTAGTTTAAGGAAGTTGAACTTCTGTAATAAAAGGACTAAGTCAGAATCATATGATTAAGGGCTTATGGCTTTGTTGGAAGCCTTAAGACGTAAAACGTAAAGGAAAGGCGTAGTCTTTAAGTTGTATGCATGTTGTGCAGTAATATTGACTTGATAAATGGTCCATATCAGATTGTGATACTGCTGGTTGAGGACTAGTGAGTGGTTGGACTCTTGGCTTGGATAGCTAGCTTGCAAGGTAAGCTTTCGTGTCCTCGGTTTAGCCATTTTGATGTTCCACCATGTCCCATGGGGATGGGTTTATGCATGCTGTGTTTCATGCTTTGATTATTTTGAAATGCTGTTGAGCTGTTTATATGTAATGAGCTATTATGATATGCATGTGGTGTCCACCTATACGGTAAGCCTGAGTATGTAGTACATACAAGATGGTGAGGCTGTGGTGAGGTACAGGTAGCGTCCTGGTACTCATGTAGGCATAGACGTATTCCTACATTTCTCTGGCCAGTAGATTTGATATGCACACATGACATGATTAATTGCTGCATCGCATAGTTTTGGAACTTATATTGTAAATACTGTTTTTAGAACTTATATTACACATGTAAGTGAGCTTGGGGTGGAGACTCCTTGAGGACCCCTTGTCTTACTGAGATTTCTTGTTAGAGATCTCACCCCACGTTTGGGGACGCTTATTTCAGGATCAGGTAATGTTGAGGGCTCAGGTGGCAGGAGGCCAGAGTTGAGCTGATTGATGATATGCTGACTGCTATTATGTTTTCCTACTGTTGTTTATGTTTCTGCTGAGTTTATGTTATGACTGTTATTGGGCGTTGTTGCCTTATTTGGTGAGCATGGGGTTTGTCCATGCCACATGGTTTGACTATTGTCTTTTGGTTTAATGCTGTAATTAAAGTATCAGGATTTTGACCCAGGCTACTTGTGTAGACCTGTGGCTTTAGATACTCACTTATATTTATGTACGAGGTATTCAGTTAGTTGTCTTGCAATTTACATACAGGCAGTAGTTTTATGAAAATGATTAAGTAATCAAGTTGGTTAAGTTAATGACGTCATAATTGAATTAAAGAAAAAGTTATTCCGCATTTTAATTAAGCGTGGCTTAATACGATAGTGTGTTAACAGACCGGGTTAACACGGGCTGTTACACTTATTAATCTCATGTTAAAGGAGATAGTCATCTCATGTTATAGAGATAAACTTGTGGGCTTTACCACCTGAAAAATAAAAGAAAAGAAAAGAAAAAGATGGGCACAATTATCGAAGGGTGTGTAGGAGAGAAAATTTATCTTAGGTAAAATGAGAATAGTTTTTTCCTTGATTTATTGAGTGGTCATTTTAGCACATTTTTAACCAATGTAGAACTTTGTTATTCACACTTGAATTCTTAATATTTTACCCCTCAAATGTGAGTCCTAAGCCACATTCGCTTCCCCTCAAATGCAAGTTTATTTCTGTATTCATGGAGTTATATAAAAATTTGACTATACTCATCAAGTCCTTGACTCCACATCATAAATTTGGCTAACATATCAAACTCGAACACTACCCATCATATTCAGATCTCGGCTCACACATGAGATCAACAATTGTCTCTTACACTTGGATTCCAGTGTTACAATGTATGTGAATAATATATTCATATAAGTTTGTGTAGATATCATTAGTCTATTTTTTATACATAACTAATTCCACACACTTTTTATATTTATAAGTTTGTGTAGAATATTTTCTTTTTTTTAACTAAATTTTTGAATAGCATAAATGAGTCAGACGACTTATTAGAAACTTATGACCCAGACTACGTGTGGCTAGATCTAACCTAATACATTTAGAAAAATAGAATATGCTCAAGCATTAAAAAACCAATTTTAAAAAGGGTCATAGGCTTATTTTTACAATGTCTGACTTATAAGTTTACATGTCGGCCTATCATATTATTTAATTTTAATCAAAATAAAATAAAACTTAAATAATTTTAGTTAATAAACTAATATTATTTCATTTAATTTGTCTAATTCTAACTAGGTATTGAAGGTTTGATAGACTTAAATAAATTAATAGGTCTAGGCCAGGTTTTTTTAATTTTTTAATATAAATCGGACCAAATTTATAATTTAGATTGCACCAAACTAATAGACCAGGTTAAACTCAATTTTTTTTTACATAAATCTTAACTATTTATACCAAAGCCTAGCGTGATTGAATCCATTACTCCTACGTTACAGAATTGGTATCTGGTGTCGAAAGCGGACATCAATCCCGTAATACAATTTTGTTTATGCAATAATTTTTAGCTTGGAAATGTGAACATCATATATATTATTTATTTCATTTTAGATTTAATTTAATTATAGAATGCAGGGGTAATTATTTAATTAAAAATTTTTTGTTAACTTTTTTTATATATAAAGACTATTATAACAAAATAAATTAAAATTATTAGTATATAAAACAAATCAATAAATATAATGAAATATGAAAACGAAACCTTAATTTAATTATAGAACTTGGGGCAATTATTTAATTAAAAATTTAAGTTAATTTTTTTTTGATAAACAAAACTTAAGTTATTTGTATATAAAACAAATCAATAAATATAATGAAATATGAAAACCAGTCTTAAATGATTATCATATTCTAAGATTTTAATGATATCATGAGTTATTTTTAATGAGATATTCTAACACTCTTTCTTATTTTAAACCTTATTAAGTTTGAGTTTGTTACATTTAAACATACTAAAATAATAAAATAAATAAAAACCAGTGGTTAGAGACATGGTTAGACTGCCTATCTTGGATTGGAGTTGAAGTCCAAACTACATCTGACTGATAGAGAAATTTCAACGAAACTAATCTATGAATTTAGTATGAATATTGTTAAAATCAAGATTTTAAGTAAGATCGAAAGTGATAATGTAAAAAAAACATAAAAACGTAAAAGCATTTTTTTGATAAAAAAATCATAAAAAATATAAAATCGTACTGATAAATTAAGATTTTAACAACCATGTTTAAGAAGGTAGTTAAAACTGAGTCAATCAATGGAAAAACATTTTAAAGAAAAGCCAATAGGAAAGTTAGACTGAAATAGAGCCGATATGTCAAAAACCATGACAGGTAATATTCTAAATAACAGGTTAAAACGAAGCTAGCATGTGGAAGAGCAACAACAATAACATCATATGCGGGCGGTGAAACAAGAGCTCAAGACTTAGGGAGGGGAAATAAAATGAGAGAATAGAAATTTTGATTAAAATTCTCCGTTGTATTTTAGTATAATGAGAGTGGTATAATGTGATAAAATATGTCACAAGAAATAAAGCACTAACTCTTATTTATAGTAATATTAAACTCACAAACCTAATTAAAGAAATAAAAAAATAAAATATAATGAAATATGTATAAAGAACCCATTCAACCCAAAAGCTTAAGCTATTGGGTGTGACTACATTAATAGTTTTATATATCTCAACACGCCCCTTTACATGAGAGCCCATTGAGCTTGATGGGTGGACAATGCACAGGCCCATATACCTGTGCGAAGAAAGAAATTCCACTAGAAATAAAGTGGGGGCGGCGAGGTTCGAACTCGGGACACGAGACTTTGATACCATGTAAAAGAACCTTGGGATACACCACCCAAAAGCTAACTCAAAGGGTGTGAGTGCCCAAGCCTTATAAACTCCACATTAATTAGTTGCCCATACAACACGTCCCCTCACACGAGAGTCCACTGAGCTTGAAGGGTGGACAACATACAAGCCCACCTACATGTGGAAATTCCACTACAAAGAAAGTGGGAGCGGTGAGAATTTGAACGCTTTCACACGAGACTTTGATACCATGTAAAAGAACTTTGGTATACACCACCCAAAAGCTAGCTCAAAGGTTGGGAGTGCCAAGGCCTTATAAACTCCACATTAGTTGCCCATACAACTAGGACTATATATCTCAAGAATATGAAAATCACTTGCAAAAATCATGCAGACACTTTATTTTAAGATAGAACATTATATTCTACCAATATATATAAGCATGATCACAAAATGAGGGAGAATTTTTATGTCCACCGTTTTTGCTTGTGTCCATTCTCAGAATTATTCTTCAATCTTAATTACACAATTGCAGGCCAGGTTACAACTTACAAGCTAGCTAGAAATATCTCACCGATTAATTGGTGTTGTCTCTATTATCAGCAGGAGACGCAGATGCGCTTTTGGTGCCAGAAAATGGCGAAGGTGGCTGCATAAACATCAAACTTCCACTTTGTGTATTAGCGGGTGCATTGTTCATGAAGCTTGATGCACAGCCATTGACTTTAGTAGAAGTTGAAGGCAAGGTAGAAGATGATTGAAACAGTTCACCCCATTTCATTTTCTGACTCAAATTTTCTCCAACACCTTGGTTTCCTTGAGTGCCAATAATTGAAGTAAGTGCTGCTGCCAAAGCTGATTGAAAACTTGGGTCTGCTGTGATTACTTTGGTTGCTGCAGCTATGGTTTCTGGAAGGGAATGTTGAGGAGGGATTGGATTGTTATTCCTTTGCATGTAGGAATGGTAGATATTTTCCATTGGTTGTCTTCCAAGGTTTATGCTGTTAAGAACGTTCACGTTCCTGTTATCATATGGTTGAGCACTATAGCTGAGGAAGCCATTGCTCCAAGAATTTGCATTTGATTCGGAGGAACTGAAGTTCAGACTTGTGGAAGAAGGATATGTTGTGGGGTTGTAGTTTGATGTAAATCTACCAAAAGGAGCAGATGAATTGGCTGGATTTGAAGTGAGGTCAAGAGTAATGGTTGGGTGTGAAGCTGAAGATGATAGTGAAGGATGGGACAAGTATAATTGCTTTGATTTGGAACCATCTGATAGATAAAAGTTCATTCCATGAAGATCTGCAGGAGTAGTTGTGGTCATGGCTGTTGAAGGCATTGAGCCAGAGCGAGAGCTTGATGAGCCAGACAATAGCATTGAAGCAGCTGCAGAAGTTGTTGAGGCCATGGCAGTAGCTGAAAGAGAAAGAGGGTGGTTGTGGTTCCCCTCGTAGGTGGTGATTAATATTGACATGTCCTGAGAACATCTTTGCACCTGAAACATTGCATATCCATATATAGTGCATGTTAGTACACAATATAATTAAGGGAAAACTTAACCAATGTTTACGTGATTTGCTTGAGAATCACCTATATTCTTATGATTTTTTTATCACATGTGCCTGTGGTTTGCAAGAGGATATGTTTTTTTATCACATATGTTCCTGTAATTTTTTATTTTTTTTTATAAAACACAGGGGTATATATGATAAAAAAATACAGAGACATAGGTGATTCTGAAGCAGACCATTGATGAATTTTTCCTATAATTAATTCTTCTATGAATTACCCCGCCCCACCTTTAATCCACTTTAAAATAACCTAACTCTAAAGTGGGTTGAAAATTTTAATTCATCCCAACCCGCCCATATTCTGAAAAAGTGATATTTTTTTTTTTAATTATGCTTCCCATAAATATAAAAGGTATCAAATGAAATAAGATATATCATTAATTAAATTTTTTTTGGGTTTGAGTTTTCTAAAGTTACTTTAGATAACTTTTTCTAATGTCCACCGAAACGACGTCATTTTGGGGAGGAAATCATGATATTTTTGTAATATTAATTTATTTCAAGGTTATAATAGTCTTTATCATTCTAATTTTTTAATTTTTCAACCCCAAAACGACATCGTTTTGATGAACATTAAGATATATCATTACTTTTTTTTTTCCTTTTTTAAAATAAATAAAAAATCAACCCGACCGGTCAACTTGCCCTACGATTGGTTGAACCTATTTTGACCAGGATGGATTCAAATGGATTTACAAGTTGAAAATCTCAATCCAACCCATCATTTGTGGCTGAGTTAAACCAATAAACATTTTGACAAATTGAAGAGTACTATGTAATAGATACCTGTTTTCTTACGGGGCATGATGGTGCAACTGTGCAACGATAGTAAGCTCGAGGGCAAGGATTTCCCTTTGAAATCTTCTGTCCATATTTCCTCCATTGACATCCATCATTCAACTGTTAATTTCAATAAATCAAAAGTGAGAAAAAAATATAGTATTTTTATATTAAAACTGTTCATGAACGAACTCAAACCCAATTAATTAAGTTGAATGAAGAGATGTTTACAGTTGGGGTGTCACATCTTGCTCTCACACAAACTCTAGCTTTCTTTGCAGAATTTTGTTGGGAAACTTCATCCTCTCCTGCATCTCTAATTGTCTTTTGTACCTTACTTGGTGGCCAAGTCTCCCCAGCTTCTTCCTTTGGTAATTCAGAACTATTGGCAGGGCTTTGATTTGGTAAATGTTCATTTGTGCTTCCAGATTTTGATGTTTCAAATTTGCAGTCCAGTCCAAGAGTTAAACCTTCTTTATATTCTTCCTCTTTCAATGGTTTAGAGACTTTAGCTTTCTCAATATTGTTTCTTGGATTACTTGGAAGTCTTCCAAGACTGAGGGAAACTAGCTCTGACTCCTCTAGTATTTCTTGATGGTTATTGTTTACTTTATCAGGAGAATTTGTGTTCTCTTGTTGAACTATATTGTGGAATTGCATTTGCAGTGTCCTGTAATCATTCAGCATTCGGTTCAAACTCATCTTTAATCGTTGATTTTCTTCTATCACTTCACCCATTTCAGCTTTAGCATTTTCAAGCTCATCAACCTACAACCACCCATACATAGATAAGAGAAAGTTTTGATTGTAATTGATCTTTCACACGAAAGTTATATTTACAATTTTTTTGTTTACAAACTCTTACAAATTAAATTATCTGGTCATACACTAAATAAGAGTGTATGACCGGTCATACTTAGTATAATTTATAAAAAAAATATGTAAACGGATCATTTCCTATTCTTTTATTAGTTGTTTTTTAATTTTATATCATAATTATATTTAAAAATCTAACCTCTTCCTTTTTGGTTGAGGATGCATTTGGCCCAGCCTCCACCGTTGATCTTTCGATATTAGTCATGGGTGGCTCCTGTATATATAAAGTCCCAAAAAAGCATAAAATGTTAATATGCACACAAAAATGCAATATTCTCGTTGCTTATAATCCTTTATTCTTTGTATAATGATATAGATATTTTGGGAGTGCTGCTTCTTAATGCTGGCACAAAAATAGAAACTGAGAATTCAACTAGATAGCGGAATGAAATAATGAGCAAGTGCATGCAGTGATGAGGAACGATATGAGAATCTGAGAATCTTTCTCCTTTTTTAATTGTGGGAAGGAACTGAGATTCTTTAGGTTTAGCATGTGCAATGAATTGTCATATTTTAGATATCAATCATATCATTGCTAGCTTTCATGGCACATGCATGAGTCAACTCTTATCAAAGCCGGCGGATATTAATTATTAAAACTTTTTTGAAGCTATTTAAACCAATAACATGGTAATATATATATGTTGAATATATATTTCAAATTACGCATGACTGTTTTCGATTAGCATTAAGCCAAATTCTTATTAAATATTAATCTATGTTATGGTTTTAGGATTATCAATTTGCCGTAGGTCAGTTGAGTAAGACAATATATATAGAGCAAGTCAAGTAAAAAAAAACTGCAAGAATACAATCTATCTTAATGAAAGAAAGACTATTATCTCTTTGTTATTATATATGTTCTCTAATTATTAATTGAATTTCTTATAAGCTAAACTGCTCTAATGCAAGCTTAAATGCATACTTCTTTTAATTTAGCGAGCAATTTTTTTTTTTAATATGTTTAGGTTTTGGAAAATATTATAGTCAATAGTAAAAAGAAAATAAGAGAGAAAAGGAGAAAGAATGAGACAAGTTATAAACATTACAATGAATTATCTGGCCATATTATAAACAAATTAATATGATTTCGACCTTTGTTTAGTATATTCAGCAGTTACCACAACATGAATTTATGATCATCTATCTACATCTCCACTCTTCTCAACCTATTTTAGTAGTTATTGATGTATTATATTTCAATAATTTCATCAACTAGACTAGTTTTTATTTGTAAATCTAAAAGAATGTAAAAAACACAAACTAAACCCTCAAGGGTAGCTCAGTTATTGATGTATTATATTTCAATAATTTCATCAATTAGACTAGTTTTTATTTGTAAATCTAAAAGAATGTAAAAAACACAAACTAATACCTATATATGATTGAATTACTTCTAACTATATGATATAAATAAATCAAAATCTTTTAAACAACATAGATAGGTTCAACACGGGTAGATGATAATTTTATCTTGAAAATAATTAGAAATTGATTACTCGATCGAATACTAACAAATTGGACTGCAGATGTAGAAAGAAAAGAAAAAAAGTAAATCGAGATCAGAACAGTTTGGTTAATTTTCTTTAACCCTACGACTAATTAACAATCACAAACACTATATATAAACGGGACTTTGAATCAACTCAACATATATATAGAAAGAAAGTAAGATGTTTTGTCATTTAAAAAGTTATAAAAACTCATGGTACTTTATTTAGATATATATTAGTAGAGAATTAATTTT
This sequence comes from Gastrolobium villosum, assembly GCA_032173675.1. Classification (NCBI taxonomy): domain Eukaryota; kingdom Viridiplantae; phylum Streptophyta; class Magnoliopsida; order Fabales; family Fabaceae; genus Gastrolobium; species Gastrolobium villosum. Next base: position 53,154 of record JAVKPL010013233.1, on the reverse strand, counting down.
CACCTCGATGATAATCTCTTGTTTACGACGATCTTCATCATCACCAACACTAGATTCACTTCTCCTCTCTTCTTTGGCTCCTTCACCATCATGACCAGATCTTTCTTCTCCAAACTCCATATATGCAGTTTCTTTCTTTGTTCTCCTTTCTGGGCTATCTTTACTTTCTTGATCTGCTTTTCACTTTCTGGGTCACCAAACAAAGCCTTTCTTTCTATGTTAATATAGAGAGGACCTGCATGAAGTATTTGACTCTTGAAAATAATTAACAATGAAAATGAAAAAAATAAATAATAAAAAAGATAACTATATATTAATTAACACACTAGGTCGAGGTAGCCAACACGGATACACACGTATTACAAAATGTCAAACACAGACCAATCCAATTGCACCTCAAAGAAAGACAATGTAAAGGGTTAAGTATTAATATTATTTCAGACTAAAGAATTTAATTATATATTTATAAGTAGAAGAATTCAACTTCAACGTTTAAGACAAGATGTCAGAGAGAGTGCAAAGCCGCAATGTTCGGACACCGCCTACATATACAAATGTGGCATCGTTGAATTTCTAACATTACAGAAGTCACATGGAGCCAAAACAGCAAGTGTTTCGCGGTCAAACTTTTTGCCACCGCTGATGACCGGAGCCATTTTTTTTTTTAATATTTCTAATTTATGTATATTTATATTTAATATTCTAATTTAACAAAAAAATGCCTTCTGATATTTATATTAAACTCAATAAAATAGGAGTCAAGCAATTTTAACCATGTTATAAGAGAGCTACTTTGTCTTGCCTTGGCTTGTTCTTATTAAATATCTGCACAAAAAAATAAAAATAAAATGATGACTAAATTGATTAATTAAATAAATGATCTATGTAATTCGTTGTATGAGCTGACTTCAAAATGAGATCATATCAACTGTCTTAAACATTTTAACACCAAAATATATCCATGCCATCCCCTTTAACCTTTTTTTTTTTTTCATTTTTAATATATATCCCATTATCCCCTTTATTTTACCTTGTATTTTTATGCAAAGAATCCGGCCACACACACCTAGGCTAGGTATATATAGAGAGAGAATTGAAAAGAGGGGTCAAAGTAGGACTTGTGAGAATAACGCTTCCTTCATGCAATGATCTTTTAAAAATATCTATTCATGTTATTTTATTTTTAGTAAACTATTCATGTTATTTTTTTTTTGGTAAACATCTATTCATGTTTTAAGTTCTTGCTTATACGTTTCAAACCATTTATTTTAAAATATTATTGTCCTTACTAAGCTTTGTGGCCCACCGACGTCTAAAGGGACATGAGAGAAGATATAAGATGATCTTGAAATTAACTCGAATATCTTCTTTCCCTCTCCTTAAATATATATATATAGAATCCTTTGACACCAGTGTCAAAATTCAAATTTGACACCTCACCTGATAGCTGTTAGATCAAAAAAGATCAATGGTGCCACATGCTTACGAATCAGAGTCGTTGATCTTTTTTGATCTAACGACTATCAGATTAGGTGTTAAATTTGAATTTTGACACTAGTGTCATAGAGGTAGGATCATTTGACACCGATGTCAAATTTGAAATTTGACACCGATGTCAAATTTGAAATTTGACACTTCATTCAGAGCCATTAGATCCAAAAAGATCAACGACTCTGAATATTTGTAAGCATGTGACACCATTGATCTTTTTGGATCTAATGGCTATGAGATGAGGTGTCAAAGGATCTTACCTCATATATATATATGAGGTAAATAAATAATTTCAAGATTGGGTTAAAGATTTTGTTAGAAAGAATATCTTTCGGATACTAATGAAATAAGGAAATAAATAATTTCAGATATACAAAAGATATTTTTTTTCTAACACTCCCCCTCAAGCTAGAGCGTATAGATCATATGCACCAAGCTTGTTACATATGAACTCTATTCGAGGACCCCTCAAAGATTTTGTAAATATATCTGCTAATTGCTCATTAGAGGGTACGAAACTAATTTTAATTTCACCAGTAAGATATTCTAAAATAAAATATTATGTAAAGAACCACTTCAACCCAAAAGCTTAAACTATTGGGTGAGGCACAGCCCCTCACACGAGAGTCCATTGGGCTTGAAGGGTAGACAATGCACAGGCCCACCTACCTGGTGTGAAGAAAGAGATTCCACTAAAAAGAAAGTGGGGGACGGTGAGGATCAAACCCGGTACATCGAGGCTCTGGTACCATGTAAAGAACCACTTCAACCCAAAAACTTAAGCTATTGGGTGAGACTACATTAATGGTTTTATATATCTCAAGAGACTTATTATACCCTTTATTGTAATAGTTTATTTTTTATACACTATTGTATTTTACATGATCATCTAATATATATTCAGGTGTTATTTTCAGTTTTCACTATTTAAAGAGTTGGACTTCTCATAATTATTAAAGTATAATATAAACTATCTCCATAATGGTTGGGGTATATATTTTGATGATTGGTGCATCTTATTTTTTTTTTATATCAAATATACCCAAAAATTTTGTAAGCTATCAAACTGTCAAATACAACACAAATTTAATGAAAAGAACCTAAATTCTTATTGATAATATACCATGGAGTTTAGCTTTCTTTTTTGTTTTATAATCAGAAATTAAGCAAGAGGTTGTCCAGTTGTGTTGAAGAAATGTCACTTAAAATAGTGATAAAAGTACATACAAGTTGATTACCAAAAAAAAAAGTACATACAAGTTGGCTTTCTGTTGAATAACTTTGCATATTGTAGTAGTCATTGTTAATGTATTTCAATAGAGGGACACATGACCCATTTTCAAATGGGAATTTCTATCTTAATTACTTAAATTGAAAATATCATTGAACCATCTTAGATGTCCAAAAAATAATTTAATAATAATTAAATGAGATTTATCTTTCAATTAAGTTACAATATAACAAAAATATAATTAGAGATAAAGGTAGAATTATTAATTTAATTATATATTAAGAAATTAAAATATGTGTTAAAGATCTGATTTACCTTTTTCAAAGCCTTAATAAGATAAAATTCACGGCAACAGTTGAGACGCAAACACACATGCATTTGAGTTTGAAGTTGTAGGTTCAAAATAAAGTATATATATTAAATATATTTTTTTTGCCAAACACACATGCCATTTATTATTAAGGGAAAACTTAAAAAATGCCCCTATAAGTTTCTTCAAAATCACTTAACCCCCTCTCCGAAATTTTTAATCATTTACCCCCTACTTAATTTTTTTTAACACTTACCCCCCTAATTTGATCTTCCCTCCAAAATTTCGTTAACAGATTTAATTTTTTTTGAAAAATACCAAAATTACCCTTAATAGAAAAAAAAACATGTTTATCAAAAAATAAAAATAAAAAACATAATGTCCTCACAGACGCAGTTTTAGACAAACTCATGTAAGCAAAATAAAGTATATATACTAAATATATGTTTTTTTATCACATATGATTAAGGGAAAAAACCATAATGAGAAAAAATCTCAATAATCTTAATTTGTACAAGGTGGAGGGGCCATTGATATTATTAATACCTAAGAAATTAAGTTTAAGGTTGGAGTAAGAATATAAAGAACGAAGAGAAATAGTGTAGTCACGCACATGAGTTGTTTATTTTTATGTATATGTTGTGCAACTATAACCCTCCAAAAAATTTAAGTACTTAGGTGAAGGCACATGAATAATTATATAAATAATTTTATTTTATATTTTAACACGCTCCTCATGTGAAAAAATTTGAACTTTGAACCATTATCTATTTTTTAATTGTTTTTTTAGCTTATGCTTAATTCTTTTTATTAAAAGAATAAAGGTGAAAATGTTTACCAAAAAAGAAATAAAGAATAGAGGTGAAAAGATGGAAGATTACTTGGTTATAGGAGTTGATATTATCTGAGAGTAACCATCTCTCCCAAAAGTTTATACCGTTAATTGAAAACATGCTAATAATTTTATTATATATTGTAATATATAGATTCTTAATTTTTTTCGTTTCCTTTTAGTTACATTCTACTCCTTTTGAAAACATCATTATACTAAAAATTTCCTGCAAAAAATAAAAATCATTATACTAAAAATAACATGGATGATGGATCAACACGGAACAAGCATCTGATAAATGAAAGAGACCTAAGAAGAAAAAATTAATATTAGTCGGCCAAATTTTCATATATACTCAGAAAAGTTAAATAAATTCCATATGGATGAATAAATAATTGGTTATATTACGTATTAAATTAAATATTATGGCATGTGCCAGATATTTATTGAATGACAAATCGTTAGGATAACATCATACGTTGTGCAGTATCACAGACATAGAAAATGAGAACGGCGTGGTTGGTTTGAAAGTGTTTAAACCTTTCGTCGCAATGTACACCTAACATATATGTTAATTTAATACAACTTATCCACTTGTAAGCTTTGGACTTTATATTAAGCCTGTATAATAATGTAAAATGAACATTTCTTTTTACTTAAATCATAATAAGACAACCTAGGGATCAACTCCGTTGACGTCTAATAATTTCCTTCGTCCACTTTGTATACGTAAGATTATTAGCCCCAGATACAGCCTTTCTCTAGAGAGAGAGAGAGAGAGAGAATGCATTTGTCACCAACGATTTCAGAATCCTAGATATGATAATTGGTTTATTTTGGTTTGTCCGTGTGAAACGCGATACCCTACATTTATATATCAGCTTAACGAATATTTACAATAATTATCTTAATTATTTTAAAAAATCATTAAGTAATTTAATTTTTAAAATGTTAGAATATTTTTATTTAGTATTTTAAGTTTTAAGCAATTAAGAGAAAAATTAAAGGGAAATGTTCACAAATGTCCTGTGTGTGGTTTATTTAGAATTATTTATGCTCCTGTGATTTTTTTATTGCATATGTCTATGTGCTTTGTAAAAAATAAAAAATCATAGGAACATGTGTGATAAAAAATATATCTTTTACAAATCACAAGGACATATATAATAAATAAAAAATCACAAGAGTAAAAGTGATTTTGGAGAAAATCACAGGAACATTGCTAAACTTTTTCCAAAATTAAAATATTATGAAAATATAACATGCTCTCTCTCTCTTTTTTTTTTTTTTTTGGTACAGACAACGCTCTTAATTAGAATCACATCAGAGTATCATACACTGGTCCACAGTCCATACAACACGTACTTCTCTAGTAATTAAAAATTACTTCTTCTTTTTTGGTAACACACAATATATATAGTGAGACAAGAAAGAATACTTAGAGTGGTTATACTTACTCATATATATATATATTTTTGGTAAGCTATACTTACTCATATATTATTGTTGAAAAAGAATACTTACGGTGGTTATACTTACAATTATTATATTTTTACTATTTTTATTACTTGATTGATTATCGTTGGATTAATTTAAAATCAACAGCAATTTTTTTTTTTCATTTTTTAACCATTGATTTTAAATTGATCCAACTGTAACCGTAAGAACCCGAACCGTTAAATTAGGAATTTAATTAATTTAATTATGAGTTAAGAGATAAATTCCGTAATTGACCTTGATTAATTATGAGAGGGCTTAAATAATTAATATAAGGGTTTAATAACGTTAAAAGTCGTTTTTCTGACGAAAAATACAGATATTTGTTTTGCTTCACGGAATAAATGTGTACCGATGAAGTATCCCGAAAAATTATAATAGGTGTATGAATATTCCTAAAATAATATGTAGGTCAAGTATACCAAGTTTGGAGTCGAAATAATGAGAACTGACGTCACGACTGATATCGGCTACGGCTACGTAAAAATGTGTACCGACAAAGTGCTGCAAAAATTACAATAAAAATATAAAAAATCCTAGAAAAATAGCTAGGTCCATAATATGAAGTTTGAGATTAAAATGATTAGTGGAGCTATTAATGCTAATACCAACAAATTAAAGTTAATAAGACTATAAATGCTTAGTGGAACAGAATTTTAGGGAAATTGCCACCCTTCCTACATATAGTTCTCTGATCTTCATGGCTGCCATAAGCTCCCTTGGATATTTCTTGCCACCTCTCCTTCAAAAACCCAACTTTCTTCATCATTTCTTCTTCCTTGAGTTGGTCAACTTTGTTACATCTTGAAAGTGGTCACCTTGAGGCAGAAAGGCACTTGTTTGGGAGTGTTGTAGTTGTTGTACTTGGGGGTTGGGGCTGTCTACCCTTGTGGAGATGTGTGAGAGTATTTTCTTGGCATTTGATGGTGCAAGAAGCCATTTTGTGAAGCAAAGAACCATTCTTGTGAGCCATTTTCGTGGCCTTGTGAAATCAGAACCTTGTGACTGACTTGAGAGCTCCAAGAGCACATTTGGTTTCTGTTTTGAGCCTTGGGGTATGTTCTTGAACCTTGTCCATGAGTTTCCTATGTTAAAAGTAAAGTCTTGGTAGGTAAAACGAGATGAGTAGGTAACCAACATAAACACTGACCTTAAGGTGTTTAAAAATGCATGCTTTAACGTTTAATGGTGTTAAAAATGGAACCTAAGAAGAGATATCTTCGCGAAATGCAGAAATTGCATTCTGTCGCGAAATATCCGGATATTGATATCCGAATATGGGGTTTGTGATATACGGATATGGATATCCGGATATGCCCCCGATAAATATCCGGATATTCTGGAAATTTCGAGTTATGGATCTGTTTTATCCAAACAGAAGTGTAGATTGGGTTTCTGGACGCATGATTGGTTAAGTTGAACCTCTGTAATAAGTTAACTAAGTCAGAATCACTTAGATTAAGGCTTATGGCCTTGGTAGAAGCCTAATGGCACTAAACGAAAAAGGAAGTGTTGTCATAATGAAATGAGCCTTTAGAGTATGAACACTGATAATGTTTCTGTTATAAACAGACCGTGAGTGTGCTGTTTGGTGACTTTGGGCTGTTGTGGACTTTTGACTTGGGATTGTTAGCTTGCGAGATAAGATTTCGTGTCCTCGGTTTTACCCATTGTTGGTTCCACCATACCTCATGGAAGGGTGGTTTATATGCATGAAGTGTTTTCATAAATTTATATGATGAGTAATGAAATGCTATTGAGCTGTTTTAATTGAATGCAAGTGTCATATGATATGTATGTGGTGTACCACCTAGACGGTAAGCCTGAGCATGTGGAGACATACAAGATGGTGAATCTGTGGGTGAGGTACAAGTGGTGTTCCTTGTACTGTAGGTTGTAGACGTATGTAATTCCTACATTTTATTCTCTGACCAGTAAGATTATTACACACATGACATGGATATATGTTGCATTGCACGAAATTTGGAAATGATATTATTATACTATTTTAGAACTTATATTGCACATGTAAGCGATGTTAGAGTGGAGAGATCCTTGAGGACCCCTTGTCTTACTGAGATTTCTTTTTACAGATCTCATCCCGTGTTAGGGCACATTTCAGGTACAGGGTACCTCAGGAGTTGATACCTCTAGCGGCAGGAGGCCGGAGTTGAGTTGAGATGCATGCTGTTTTATTGATATGTCTGGATGTTGACTATGCTTTATTTTCTGTATATGGTTATTTGATTTGAGACTTTGTTAGGTTTTGTTGCCTTATTTGGTGAGCATGGAGGTTGTCCATGCCACATTGACATCAATTATGTTTCACTTTATTTGAGTTGTATAATTGTATTAGGATATTGTCTGGTGTACGTGTTGTAGTTCCATGACTAGATACACAGTTATTATGTCAAGAGGTTATTCAGTTAATTCTTTATTGCAATTTATATACAGGCAATATTTTGAAAAATGGTTAAGTAATCAACTTGGTTAATAATAATGATATCATAATTAAAAAGAAAAAATTAGTTTCCGCTTTTATTTAGCTGCGCTACTGCCATATATATGTTTAATACGCCGGGTCCACACAGGATGTTACAGTAACCAATCTGGTTGTAAGAATGGTATGGTTAAAATAATAATAAATATAAGTATATGTATATGAGAACTTTGTCATAGATTAAGTTATCATTTAATCAATTATGTTAGGAAAAAAACCTTGGCATAGATTTGCATTTAATTGAATTTTTTAAATTGTTCATAAATATTTGTTAAAAAGCCTTCCTTATTGAAGGAAAAATATTTATGCAAGTTTTCAAAACAAAAAATGAGGTGATTTTTAAAAATGTCTACAAGACAGGTAGAATTCTTCTTAGGTTTCAAAACTTAATATGCTATTGTCAAAACTTAATACACATAGCATAGGCTCTCACATATGTAAGAGACTATGCGATGTGTATTTGATATAAAATTGTTTATAAGCCTTCATGTAAGAGCCTACAGTGTGTGTGATTTAGAGTTTAATCCTTTTTAATTTTAAAATAAAGTTAAATCTTAACACAAAGTAAATATTAATTTGTGCATTGATGTTCAAAACTAAATAAAAATTGTGTGAAGGAAAATATTAGATTAGGTGCCTTTAATTACCTGAAAAATAATAAAGAATCTTTTTTATAACATGTCTTTGTTCTCACAATTATAAAGTTTATTTCAACTAAGAAATTATTCATCTGACGAAAATCTGTTGCTGTTTTTCCTTTAATTGGAGAGGTCAATGGTTCTTTGCAATTCTGTAGGCGACCTTCGTTTTTCTTTCTCACTACCTTTTTATGGTTTAGTTAGCAAGAATTTATCCAATATTTCTTGTCTATTGCATTATTTTCATAAATTAACAATTCATTTTTTATTTTCAGTTTTTTATGCAAACTATTAAAATAGAGAAAATCCATTATAAAATCATTTATAAAACTATAATAAAATAAATCAAATATTTTGTCTAAGTCTGTGTTGGGAAAGGACTGATTTATTCTTGATTTATATTGGATAATTTAGAGAAAATTATTAAAAAAATATGACAGGTGGAGCAGCCTATATATAAGATATAAAATGATAATTAATAGTAAACTCGATCTAGACAAAGTTGACAAATATGTAACTCAATTGGCATCAGCACCTATTTTTTAATCTTAGATTCTTATATTGATGAGAGTTCAAATTTTCTCTAAATCTTATCCAGTTATCATCTTCCCCTTCTCCCATGCATTTTTTAAAATTAAAAATAAATAAATAGGTTCATACAAAAATAAAACTTCCAAAAAGTCAATACAAAGGTTTCAATGGATACGGCACTATCGAGTTTCAACTTAAAACAGTAATGTAAAATTCATTTGCTTATTGTTAGGAAACGGGTCGAGGAAAGCTCATCTTATTTTCTTTCTCAAATTGTTTCCCTGTTCTGTTCTAGCTAATTTTCTAAATTATAATATTATCAAGTTGAAAGTTATTTAATTTGGTCAATTTTAAAAGTCTTAAGGTTTAAATTCCACATACATCCAATTGGTAAATATTAAAGTAAATGAAATAGACTAATCAAGTTTTATATTAATCATACTTCGCTGTTAATTGTTCGTCAAGGTAAATCTATTCAGTTCTGTTGTTTTTTTTTTAATATAGATCTGACGAATTTATCAACGGGGCAGGTTATATTTATAAATTTTTTGGTTTATAACAAATTACACTATTATAATAAAATTTTGAAAGAAAGCATCCTATGTTTTTCTCTCTGCTAGGGCAAACGAGATGGGTTCCTCCAACGAAAGTCACGGCGGTCCAGCATCAATAACAACACAACCTGAATCAAACGATCTAATGAGGAAGAGTATCAAGCGTTCCAAAAAAGGAGAGGAATTTTCTCCAGATTCATCTAACAGAGGTGCAAGTTTAGGCAACATCTCTGAACGTATTCCCTCTGGAAAAATGATGTCTTTCGCTGCAGCCCTTAGATCCAGCGACAATACTAAGGGTGAAAAAGACTCTTGGCAAGCCGATCTAACAGAGGAAGTGAGTGAACCTCTTGACCCGAGTCTAGGGGTAATCAATGAACAAGGGTTCCAGACCATTTACGGAGCAGATGGGTCAGTGAGAATAAGATGCACGGAGGAAGCTAAACAAAGACTTAGAAGCCCCTGGAAAAATGCAATCATAGTCAAACTTCTGGGCAAGAAGGTAGGAGTGATGTATATGAAGACCAAACTTGCTAACCTATGGGCAAAAGCGGGTCCTCTAACTGTAGCCGACTTAGGAAATGATTTCTTCTCGGTGAAGTTCACAAGCGTATGTAAGAACCCACACCGCTAATTAAGGTAATTAGCGAATTAATTATGATAATTAGGAAATAATTCCATAATTGACCCTAATAATTATTAATGGGCTTAGATAATTATATTGAGTGAGTAAAAATGCTGAAAGTCGCCTTTCGGAAGAAAGCACAGATACCGGTTCTGCTACTCGGTATAAATGCGTACCGGAAAAGTATCCCGGAAAATTATAACGAACGCATGATAATTACTAGAATATTATGTAGGACTTGTAAAACAAGTTTCAAGTCAAAATGACGTAATCTGATGCCAGAACTGATACTGGCTATGGAAAAGCGCGTACCGGAAAGGTGCTCCGAAAAATAAAATAAAAATATGACAAATCTTAGAAAAATGCGTAGGTCTAGAATCCGAAGTTTGGGATCAATATCTTTTACTTTGCGATTAAGGCTAATACTGCGCGATTAGTGACTTTGCCTATAAATAGACCCATTAAGGGCACAAAACCCTAGGTCTAAATTCTCTTCACATGAGTGTGGGCTGCAGCTTGTGTCTTGCATGCAGCCACCCTCTTCCTTGCTTGGTTGCCACCAAGTTTTCATCTTTCCTTCTTCTTTCACACTCTCCTTCTTGTAAACACTTGTGAGTGGCCTTGTGAGTGTGAGAGGTGGTAGTTTCTGAGTTGAGAAACCTGTGTGTGTGTAGTTAGTGAGCATGAGTTTGAAGCTTTAGTAATGGCTACTTTGTGGTAGTCATTGTGAGCTTCAAAGTGCCTTCTTGTGGTGCAAGAACCCACCTTGAAGTGCCATTTTCGTGCTCCTACTTAGGCTGAGTTTGAGGAACCTTAGGAGAGCTCCAAGAGCACAACTTGCCTCTGTTTTGAACTTTGGTAAGTTACCTCACTATGATCATGGGTTTAAGTGCTTAAAAATGGAACCTTGATGCATGTATTGAGCTAAGTTAATAACTTAAGGGTGGGGTAGGTTAAACACACCTAGAAATGCATGTTTAAGTGCCTTTAATCGGTTAAAAAGTTGAACCTATGGATTGGATACTCACGAAATGCAGAAAATGCATTCTGTCGTGAGATATCCGGATATTGTCGGGCAGATATCCGGATATCAGTATCCGGATATCCATATCCGGATATGGGGACAGCAACGAACCTGTTTCGGTAAAAATTCGATATCTTGAGCTACAGAGCTCCAAATCGAGTGCCGTTTGGACCTATGTGTAGCTAACACATAAGGCTATAACCCTGTAAAATTTCGTAGCCATTTGATAAGTGGTTTGATCTCAGTGTTAGTTTAAAGTCGCGTCTTGGGTGCTGGAAATTCAGTTGGCAGCAGTCACTTTGCGAAAATCATAACCGGAGTTATACAACTCCGATTGAGACATAAGATATGTCGTTGGAAAGCTTGTGAGGTCTAGTTTAACATATTAAAATCTCAGAATTTTTGGTAAAGAATTACAACTGCAGTTTTAATAAAATGGAACCTTGGGAGTGATATCTCGCGAAATGCAGAAACTGCATTCGGTCGTGAGATATCCGGATATTTGTCGAACAGATATCCGGATATTGATATCCGGATATGGGTACTGGGTATCCGGATATGGTATATCCGGATATGGTCAGTGTGATATCCGGATATGGCATATCCGGATATGTCCCTTGTGATACCCGGATATCCTGGGATTTCGCAAGTAGCTGTGCTGTGTGAACAGTAAGCTATTGGGGGTTTGTGGACCCTAGATTAAGGAAGTTGAACTTCTGTAATTAATAAACTAAGTCAGAATCACATGATTAAGGGCTTATGGCTTTGTTGGAAGCCTTGAGACGTAAAACGTAAAAGAAAGGCGTAGTCTTTAAGTTGTATGCTTGTGATGCATGATTATTAATGTATTATTGGTCCATATCAGATTGTGATACTGTTGTTGTGGACTTGTGAGTGGTTGGACTCTTGGCTTGGATAGCTAGCTTGCAAGGTAAGCTTTCGTGTCCTCGGTTTAGCCATTTTGATGTTCCACCATGTCCCATGGGGATGGGTTTATGCATGCTGTGTTAGATGCTTTGATTATTTTGGAAATGCTGTTGAGCTGTTTATATGTAATGAGCTATTATGATATGCATGTGGTGTCCACCTAGACGGCAATCCTGAGTATGTGGTACATACAAGATGGAGAAGCATGTGGGTGAGGTGCAGGTAGTATCCATGTACTCATGTAGGCATAGACGTATTCCTACATTTCTCTGGCCAGTAGATTTGAAAGCACACATGGCATGATTAATTGCTGCATCGCATGATTTTGGAACTTATATTGTAAATACTGTTTTTAGAACTTATATTACACATGTAAGTGAGCTTGGGGTGGAGACTCCTTGAGGACCCCTTGTCTTACTGAGATTTCTTGTTAGAGATCTCACCCCACGTTTGGGGACGCTTATTTCAGGATCAGGTAATGTTGAGGGCTCAGGTGGCAGGAGGCCAGAGCTGAGCTGATAATTATGCTGACGTGCTGGTTGTGGATTGCTGTTTATTTGACTGTTGTTAAGTTTTATGCTTTATTTATGATAAGTTATGTTGAGACTATTTGTGGGCATTGTTGCCTTATTTGGTGAGCATGGGGTTTGTCCATGCCACATGATTGTTATCGTCTTTTTATGTTAATGTTGTAATTAAAGTATCAGGATTTTGACCCAGGCTACTTGAGTAGACCTGTGGCTTTAGATACTCACTTATATTTATGTACGAGGTATTCAGTTAGTTGTCTTGCAATTTACATACAGGCAGTATTTTTATGAAAATGATTAAGTAATCAAGTTGGTTAAGTAATGACGTCATAATTGAATTAAAGAAAAAGTTATTCCGCATTTTAATTAAGCGTGGCTTAATACGATAATGTGTTAACAATCCGGGTTAACACGGGCTGTTACATTTTATGGTATCAAAGCACTTTCTAGGGAAAAGCCTGTATGTATTGCAATAACTTAGGATGTGTCGTTGCGTGTCTACTTTGCGTTCTCTCTGATTGGTGTGTATTATGATAATGCATATGTGACCACATGGCGTGAGCCTGATCAACTCATTCTTTGTGTAACTTGTGCAGAGTCATGGTACCACCAAGGAGGAACACTAGTACGAGTGAGGATCAATCGGATCCTATCCTGGCTGCATTAGCTGAGATGCAGGCGGCCCGACTAGCCGACCAGGAGGCCACGAGGTTGGCAAACCAGGCGATGCTGGACGCTATCAGAGATGCGAACCGGCGAGCCACGGCTGAGGTTCTGGAGGAGAACCGGATGGCCAACATGACTATGATGAGGGTCATGTTGGAGGAGTTGAGGGTTGGTCCTGCTGCTGGCCAGTGTCCTCCACCACCTCCACCGCCGCCACCGCCTCCACCTCCGCCTAGTCAACAGGAGAGTTTGACCGTTTGGTGCAGGGCTCGTTGTCTGTCGACGAGTACCTGGCCAAGTTTAATGAGCTGGTCAAGTTCGCTCATTTTCGCATGGCGAGACCGACTCCTGTTTTTCTTGCTGCTAAGTTCCGGAGGAGACTTAATGAGGATATTGCTGGACATCTTGCTGGTTCTGCTTCGAGAGACTTCGAAGCTTTAGTATAGCAGTGCCGCGACATTGAGGACTATTGCCGTGCGAGTCAGGCCAAGAAGGACAAGATTGAGGTGCCACAGGGTACCGGCGGTTCCACTCCCTGGAAGAATAAAAATTTCGCGAATAAGGGCAAGGGCAAGCAGATGGCGGCTAAGCAAGCGCCAAATCAGTTCAGAAAGACTGCTACACAGGGAAACGCAGCTAGACCTCCTGCTCATAGATGTTCGGGATGCGGAAAGTCACATTTTGGGCCGTGCTCTACCGGGCAGCTGATTTGCTTTCAGTGTGGCAAGGAGGGCCACTATTCCAGAGATTGCCCGACGGCGAGAGTTGCTGCAGTGCAGGCTGTGCCTTTGCAGATGGTTCCTACTAGGGCACGAACCGTGCCACCTACTACGGGGCGTGTTTATACGTTGGATCGTCAGCAGTCGGACAGAGCTCCGAACCTGGTCAGAGGTACTGTTACCATTGGTGGTTCAGCTGTTGATGTGCTTTTTGATTCCGGGGCAACGCACTCTTTTGTTGCTACCCCTATTGCTGTGGGGCTTGAATTGCCCAGTGATGTGCTTTCTCCACCGATGCGGGTGACCACCGCCACCGGAGAAAAATGTTTGACCTCCACTGTTCATCGCGATGTAGCGTTTCAGTGGGATGGCCGTGATTTCTCGGTAGATCTGATAGGATTGCCGATGGCCAACCTTCAAATTATTCTGGGCATGGATTGGTTGTCCAGAAACTGTGCAATGATTGACTGTTGTGCCAAGAAAGTGGTGATGTCTCCGGGTGGGTCCACAGCCAGTTCCTCACCGTTCATTTCAGTCCTGCAGGCGAGGAGGGCCTTGAGAGCAGGGGCTTTTGGCTATGTCATGTTGGGAGGTTTGGTGAGTGGGACACAGGAGGATCTCACTGGCATTCCTGTGGTGAGGGAATTCCTCGAGGTGTTTCCTGAGGAGATTCCTGAGTTTCCACCGCAGAGGGAGATAGAGTTCTCCATTGATTTATTGCCTGGTGTGGGGCCTATCTCGTTGGCTCCATACCGAATGTCGCCACCAGAGTTGGCGGAGCTGAAGAAGCATATCGAGGAGCTTTCAGCAAAAGATTTTATTCGGCCGAGTGTGTCTCCCTGGGGAGCACCGGTCATATTTGTGAAAAAGAAAGATGGGACCATGCGGTTGTGCACCGACTACAGACAGTTGAACAAGGTGACAATCAAGAACAAGTATCCTCTTCCACGCATTGATGATTTGCTGGATCAGCTCAGGGGTGCTTGTGTGTATTCCAAGATTGATCTCCGGTCCGGTTATCATCAGATACGGGTAAAGCCGGAGGATGTCCTAAAGACAGCATTTCGCTCGAGGTACGGGCACTACGAGTACTTGGTGATCCCGTTTGGACTCACCAATGCACCCGCAGTGTTCATGGACTACATGAACAGAATCTTCCAGCCGTACCTGGATCAGTTTGTGATCGTCTTCATTGACGACATCTTGATCTACTCCAAGACGGAGGAGGAGCATACCGAGCACTTGAAGATTGTGTTGCAAGTGCTAAAATAGAAAAAGCTTTATGCTAAGCCGTCGAAATGTGAGTTCTGGCTCAAGGCGGTGAAATTTCTGGGTCATGTGATTTCTGCTAATGGAGTTGCAGTTGATCCTAACAAGATTGAGGCCGTGATGGATTGGGAGAGGCCCAAGACGGTTACAGAAGTGAGAAGCTTCTTGGGTTTGGCAGGCTACTATTGGAGGTTCATCGAGGGTCCAAGATGGTGCTACCGATGACTCGCCTTACCCGAAAGGAGACTCCATTCGTGTGGACACATGAGTGTGAGGAGTGTTTCCAGGAGTTGAAGGAGAGACTGACTACTGCTCCAGTGTTAGTTCTTCCTGATCCTGCGGAGCAATTCGAGTTATACTGCGATGCCTCTGGTAAAGGACTTGGCTGTGTGCTGATGCAGAAAGGGAAAACGGTTGCTTACGCTTCAAGACAGTTGAAACCTCATGAGGAGAACTACCCGACTCACGACTTGGAGTTGGCAGCCATTGTTTTTGCTTTCAAGATTTGGAGGCATTACCTGTTTGGCATGAAGTTTGCTGTGTTCAGCGATCACAAGAGCCTGAAATATCTATTTGACCAGAAGGAGCTGAACATGAGACAGCGAAGATGGATGGAGTTCTTGAAGGACTACGACTTTGAGTTGAGGTACCATCCTGGCAAGGCCAATGTGGTAGCCGATGCTTTGAGTCGGAAATCCGTGAGCTTATCCAGCTTAATGATGAACGATTACGAGATAATCGAGAAGTTCAGAGACTTGAGAGTGAACTCCTTGTTTGGGGGCGCACTGCTCGAAATGGAGACAGCAGAAGTGATCAATGAGCTGATGGAAAAGATCAAAGAGGCGCAAGTGCAAAGAGAATGCCTTGATTACGTGAAGAACCAGGACGGTGTGTCTTGGAATGATGATGGTTTATTGCTGTTCCAGAAGAGGATTGTTATTCCTCGAGGGCCATTGACCGAAGAGGTTATGGCAGAGGCTCATAAGGGCCGGTTCACTATCCACCCTGGTGCCACGAAAATGTACCAGGACTTAAAAAGAAATTTCTGGTGGCCGGGCATGAAGAAGGACATAGCGGTCTACGTGTCCAAATGCCTTATTTGCCAGAAAGTAAAGATCGAGCACCAGAAACCGTCTGGTAAACTTCAACCTCTGGAGATTCCACAGTGGAAGTGGGAGAGTATTTCCATGGACTTCGTGGTGGGATTGCCTAAAACTCAGGCTGGTTGTGACTCTATCTGGGTCATTGTGGACAGATTGACCAAGTCTGCCCATTTTCTTCCAGTGAAGGTGAGCTTCACTACAGAGCAGTTGGCCAAACTATATGTCCGCGAGATTGTGAGGCTTCACGGGGTGCCCGAAAGTATCATCAGTGATAGGGACCCGAAGTTCACATCTCGGTTCTGGGAGGCGCTGCAGGAGACTTTTGGTACGCAGTTGAGATTGAGTACCGCCTATCACCCTCAGACTGACGGACAGACTGAGCGAACCATCCAGACATTGGAGGACATGTTGAGAGCTTGCACGTTGGAGCAGGGATCAGCATGGGATAGGTACCTTCCGTTGGTTGAATTCTCGTACAACAACAGTTTTCATGCTAGTCTGGGCATGGCACCCTACGAGGCGTTGTATGATAGGAGGTGTCAGACTCCTACCTGCTGGTCTGAGGTTGGAGATAAAGAGCTTTTCGGCTTGGACTTTGTCCAAGATACTACCCTACAGATCCAAATGATCAGGGAAAAGTTGAAGCAGGCGCAGAATCGCCAGAAGAGCTACTACGATGTCAAGCATCGACCACTGGAGTTCAGTGAGGGTGAGCACGTGTTTGTGAAACTTTCTCCTGTCACCGGTGTTGGACGGGCACTCGGCGTGAGGAAGTTGAGCCCGCGATTCATTGGGCCCTACCAGATCCTTGGTAGAGTAGGACCAGTTGCCTATCGACTCGCCTTACCTCCGAACCTCGCCAACATCCACGACGTGTTTCACGTGTCTCAGCTTCGGAAGTACATAGCCGATCCTTCGCACGTGGTGCAGCCGGATGATGTGGAGGTTCGGGAGAACCTAAAGACTCCCGTCGGACCACTCAAGATCCTCGATCGTGGCGAGAAGCAGTTGAGGAGCAAGATCATTCCGATGGTTAAAGTACAATGGTCAGGAAGAACTCCTGAGGAGTGTACCTGGGAGCGAGAGGACGAGCTTCTCCGACAGTATCCCGACTTTCGAGACAGGTATGTTTCTGATTTTGAGGACAAAATCCTTAAAAAAGTGGGGTGAATGTAAGAATCCACACCGCTAATTAAGGTAATTAGCGAATTAATTATGATAATTAGGAAATAATTCCATAATTGACCCTAATAATTATTAATGGGCTTAGATAATTATATTGAGTGAGTAAAAATGCTGAAAGTCGCCTTTCGGAAGAAAAGCACAGATACCGGTTCTGCTACTCGGTAAAAATGCGTACCGGAAAAGTATCCCGGAAAATTATAACGAACGCATGATAATTACTAGAATATTATGTAGGACTTGTAAAACAAGTTTCAAGTCAAAATGACGTAATCTGATGCCAGAACTGATACTGGCTATGGAAAAGCGCGTACCGGAAAGGTGCTCCGAAAAATAAAATAAAAATATGAAAAATCTTAGAAAAATGCGTAGGTCTAGAATCCGAAGTTTGGGATCAATATCTTTTACTTTGCGATTAAGGCTAATACTGCGCGATTAGTGACTTTGCCTATAAATAGACCCATTAAGGGCACAAAACCCTAGGTCTAAATTCTCTTCACATGAGTGTGGGCTGCAGCTTGTGTCTTGCATGCAGCCACCCTCTTCCTTGCTTGGTTGCCACCAAGTTTTCATCTTTCCTTCTTCTTTCACACTCTCCTTCTTGTAAACACTTGTGAGTGGCCTTGTGAGTGTGAGAGGTGGTAGTTTCTGAGTTGAGAAACCTGTGTGTGTGTAGTTAGTGAGCATGAGTTTGAAGCTTTAGTAATGGCTACTTTGTGGTAGTCATTGTGAGCTTCAAAGTGCCTTCTTGTGGTGCAAGAACCCACCTTGAAGTGCCATTTTCGTGCTCCTACTTAGGCTGAGTTTGAGGAACCTTAGGAGAGCTCCAAGAGCACAACTTGCCTCTGTTTTGAACTTTGGTAAGTTACCTCACTATGATCATGGGTTTAAATGCTTAAAAATGGAACCTTGATGCATGTATAGAGCTAAGTTAATAACTTAAGGGTGGGGTAGGTTAAACACACCTAGAAATGCATGTTTAAGTGCCTTTAATCGGTTAAAAAGTTGAACCTATGGATTGGATACTCACGAAATGCAGAAAATGCATTCTGTCGTGAGATATCCGGATATTGTCGGGCAGATATCCGGATATCAGTATCCGGATATGATATCCGGATATCCATATCCGGATATGGGGACAGCAACGAACCTGTTTCGGTAAAAATTCGATATCTTGAGCTACAGAGCTCCAAATCGAGTGCCGTTTGGACCTATGTGTAGCTAACACATAAGGCTATAACCCTGTAAAATTTCGTAGCCATTTGATAAGTGGTTTGATCTCAGTGTTAGTTTAAAGTCGCGTCTTGGGTGCTGGAAATTCAGTTGGCAGCAGTCACTTTGCGAAAATCATAACCGGAGTTATACAACTCCGATTGAGACATAAGATATGTCGTTGGAAAGCTTGTGAGGTCTAGTTTAACATATTAAAATCTCAGAATTTTTGGTAAAGAATTACAACTGCAGTTTTAATAAAATGGAACCTTGGGAGTGATATCTCGCGAAATGTAGAAACTGCATTCGGTCGTGAGATATCCGGATATTTGTCGAACAGATATCCGGATATTGATATCCGGATATGGGTACTGGGTATCCGGATATGGTCAGTGTGATATCCGGATATGGCATATCCGGATATGTCCCTTGTGATATCCGGATATCCTGGGATTTTGCAGGTAGTTGTGCTGTGTGAACAGTAAGCTATTGGGGGTTTGTGGACCCTAGATTAAGGAAGTTGAACTTCTGTAATTAATAAACTAAGTCAAAATCACATGATTAAGGGCTTATGGCTTTGTTGGAAGCCTTGAGACGTAAAACGTAAAAGAAAGGCGTAGTCTTTAAGTTGTATGCTTGTGATGCATGATTATTAATGTATTATTGGTCCATATCAGATTGTGATACTGCTGTTGTGGACTTGTGAGTGGTTGGACTCTTGGCTTGGATAGCTAGCTTGCAAGGTAAGCTTTCGTGTCCTCGGTTTAGCCATTTTGATGTTCCACCATGTCCCATGGGGATGGGTTTATGCATGCTGTGTTACATGCTTTGATTATTTTGGAAATGCTGTTGAGCTGTTTATATGTAATGAGCTATTATGATATGCATGTGGTGTCCACCTAGACGGCAATCCTGAGTATGTGGTACATACAAGATGGAGAAGCATGTGGGTGAGGTGCAGGTAGTATCCATGTACTCATGTAGGCATAGACGTATTCCTACATTTCTCTGGCCAGTAGATTTGAAAGCACACATGGCATGATTAATTGCTGCATCGCATGATTTTGGAACTTATATTGTAAATACTGTTTTTAGAACTTATATTACACATGTAAGTGAGCTTGGGGTGGAGACTCCTTGAGGACCCCTTGTCTTACTGAGACTTCTTGTTAGAGATCTCACCCCACGTTTGGGGACGCTTATTTCAGGATCAGGTAATGTTGAGGGCTCAGGTGGCAGGAGGCCAGAGCTGAGCTGATAATTATGCTGACGTGCTGGTTGTGGATTGCTGTTTATTTGACTGTTGTTAAGTTTTATGCTTTATTTATGATAAGTTATGTTGAGACTATTTGTGGGCATTGTTGCCTTATTTGGTGAGCATGGGGTTTGTCCATGCCACATGATTGTTATCGTCTTTTTATGTTAATGTTGTAATTAAAGTATCAGGATTTTGACCCAGGCTACTTGAGTAGACCTGTGGCTTTAGATACTCACTTATATTTATGTACGAGGTATTCAGTTAGTTGTCTTGCAATTTACATACAGGCAGTATTTTTATGAAAATGATTAAGTAATCAAGTTGGTTAAGTAATGACGTCATAATTGAATTAAAGAAAAAGTTATTCCGCATTTTAATTAAGCGTGGCTTAATACGATAGTGTGTTAACAATCCGGGTTAACACGGGCTGTTACATTGAAGATCTGAACCTGGCTCTTACCGGCGGCCCATGGGTTTTGATGGGGCACTATCTGGCAATCAGGAAGTGGGAACCTTTTTTTGATCCATTCAAAGCCAACATTCATAGAATTGCTGCGTGGATTCGTCTTCCAGGTATTCCCCAAGAATTCTGTGTGATGTCATTTCTGAAAATCATTGGTGATACTATTGGGAAAGTGTTAAAGGTTGATAGAAATACATCTACGGGTGATAGGGGGAAATTTGCGAGAGTCTGTGTTGAATTGGATTTATCCAAAACCTTGAGAGGAGAATATATTTTGGAGGATAGAATCTTTAAGGTGGAATACGAGAGTCTTTACTTAATTTGCGTAAAGTGTGGAAAGTATGGGCACAATAAAGAGCAATGCAATCAGAATGTGAACCCTGCTGAAGTGCAACCTAATCGGAGCACGAATGTGTCTGATACAGAAAAAACTTCAGAGAACCAGAGTGTGGGGCCCTGGATGGTTGTGCAGAAGAAGAAATTCTCGAAAAATTTCTCTCAAAAGATGAAGGATACAAAAGAAGAGCGAACTTTTGGAGCTGATATCTCTAATAATGGGAGTTCCTCTAACCAGAAAAAGGAGATAAGGAAGGATCTTGAAAATACAGAGCTGATTAGCTCAGTTTCGAAAACCCTTCTGGGGGAACAAAAGGAGAACAAGGGGGGCAGCTCCTCTCTACTCAGTAGCCCAGCAGCTAATGAGAAGCTCCAGTCTGGGGAAAAAAAAGCCACAGGTAAAAACAGACATAAAACTAAAGGGAAAGACAGGATCAATTCCTTTGTGTTCACCACTGCATCTCCTCAAAGTGGGTCTAGCTCCAAACCAATAGAGCTCCCTTCATCCAATAAGACAACTTGGAAGAGCAAACCAAGGCAAGAATCTCCAGCCCATACTATCAAACCTCTCATTAATAGTAAGGCTCAATCCAATGTGGAAACTGAAATAGAGCTTTGTTCCAAGATAGCTGCCACTAAGTCAACAAACATTGAGGGTGGTCAGGATGTTGGTGAGCTATGTGAGACTGTTGCCATTCCTGCAGAGATGGAAATTTCCAATTCGGGCAGTGAGGAGACCTCGTGGAAAGCTGAACCTCCAGATAGAGCTTCAGAAGATGGGATGGAGATGGAGAATCCAAACAGGGAAGATGCCTCTGAGCATAGGACACAAAGTAACCAGGTACTTTGCAAACCTGGGACCAATTTAGTTATTTAATGAATTGCCTTGTATGGAATGTTAGGGGTGCTGCAAAAAAGTCCTTTAAGACATCCCTAAGAAATTTCATCAAAAAGTATAGGATTGGCATGGTTGCCATCCTAGAGCCTAGGATCAGTGGTGTAGCAGCCCTGAAGAAAATAAAACAACTTGGTTTCAACCAGTATGTTCTAGTAGATGCTATTGGTTTTTCTGGTGGTATTTGGATTCTTTGGAAAGAAGAAAGGTTCAATATATCTGTCATAGAGAAATCTAATCAATTCATTCACTTGTCTTGTTCTGTTAATCATGGTCCTTCCTTTCATCTCACTGTGGTTTATGCCAATCCTAGAGAGGAAGTCCGTGATGAGCTTTGGACGGATCTGAGAAGAATCAGTGGTAGCATGACGGGACCCTGGGCCATGATGGGGGATTTCAATGAGATAGCTTCCTCAAAAGAGAAAAGAGGGGGAGCCCCTGTGAATATTGCTAGATGTCAGAAGTTTTCCTACATGTTAAATGACTGCCATATGCTGGATCTGGGTTGTAGAGGCTCTAAATTCACTTGGAGGGGACCAAAATGGCTTCATCTTGATAGAGTCTTTAAGAGACTTGACAGAATTTGTTCAAATGCAGCTTGGAGAACCACTTTTGGAGATGCGGATGTTAGAGCTTTACCAAGACTAAACTCGGATCATAATCCTCTTCTTCTTTCTCTTTTCCCCAATGAGAACCAGTGGAAAGAGAGACCTTTCAGATTCCTGGTAGCTTGGCAGACTCATAGCACTTTTGTTCACTTTCTCAAGTTTATCTGGAACCACCATACCAAGATTGTCACTTGCCTGGAAAACCTAATTGATCCGCTTAAATCTTGGAATAAAAGAGTTTTTGGTTGTATCCAAGTTAGGAAGGATTACCTTTTAAAAAGAATCCAAGAGACCCAGATTAACCACACCAACCAGCATGATATTGCCCAATCTGATCTTGATTTTGCTCTTCAGGATGAGTTGAATAGAGTTTTAGAACAAGAAGAAGCTCTTTGGTTTCAAAAGGCTAGATGCAAATGGATTGAGGATGGGGATCGTAACACAAGATTCTATCATACAACTACCATAATTAGAAGAGCCAGAAACAAAATTTTAGAGCTCAAGAATGATGAGGGTCATATGGTTAGAGAAGAAGACAGCCTGAACAAGATTATTCATGATTTCTTCACTAATCTTTTTACTGAAGAAGATCACTCCAGACCTTGGGAAGTCACCAATACTTGCTGGCCTGCATTAGAGGAGACTGAGTTGACAGCCTTGAAGGATCCTATCTCGGAATTGAGTATCAAGGAAGCTTTCTTCTCCATGAATGCTCTCAAAGCTCCTGGTCCAGATGGCTTCCCAGCTTTTTTCTTCCAAAAAAACTGGGATATCATGAAAAAGCAAGTGGTTGATTGTGTGCATCAGATTTGGGAGAAGCCGGATGAGGTGAAGGATCTAAATAAAACCTTTCTGGTTCTCATTCCAAAACTGGAAAAACCAGAAAAGATTAACCAATTTCGCCCGATTGCTTTGTGTTCTGTTCTTTATAAAGGTATCAGCAAGATTATAGTGAGCAAGCTGAAACCCCTTCTCAACAAATTGATTTCTCCTCAACAAGTCAGTTTCGTTCCTAAAAGACAAATCCAGGACAATATTATCATTGCTCAAGAGATGGTTCACTCTATGAATAGAATGAAGGGGAAAAGGGGATTCTTCACAATCAAAATCGACTTAGAGAAAGCCTATGATAGGATGTCTTGGAATTTTATATACAAAGTGTTATCTGAGATAAACATCCCAGAATCTCTGGTGAATATCATAATGCAGTGCATCACTTCAGCTGAGCTTGAAATCCTCTGGAATGGTTCCAAGGCTGGTAGCATCCTTCCGAGTAGAGGTTTGAGGCAAGGAGATCCAATATCTCCCTACATTTTCGTGCTTTGTATGGAAAAACTGACACACTTGATTTCTGATGCAATTGCAAAGAAAGAGTGGAAGCCAATGGCAGCTGGTAGAGGTGGACCATCCATATCTCATCTCCTCTTCGCTGACGATTTGTTACTCTTTGGAGAAGCCAAAATTGACCAAATCAAGACAGTAATGGAGTGCCTCACAAAGTTTGGGATCATGTCTGGTCAGAAGGTGAGTTACCCAAAATCTAATATCTTCTTCTCCAAAAATGTTCCAATTGATGTTGCTAATGAGATAGTGAAGATTAGTGGTTTTGCTCAAACAAAAAACTTGGGCAGATACCTGGGATACAGAATGAAACATGGCCGGACTAGTAAACTTCACTATGGAGAGATCATGGATAGGATTAACAATAGGCTCAATGGTTGGAAAAATCAGTGTCTATCTATGGCAGGTAGAGTGACTCTAGCAAAATCGGTCATCTCCACTATCCCTATGTTCCACATGCAAAACAGCTTATTACCTGTGGGTATTTGTGAAGAAATTGAAAAGAAGCAAAGGAATTTCATTTGGGGAGATACTGAGGTTCATAGGAAGCATCATGCAATCGGTTGGGAACACCTTCAACTCCCTAAAAACCAGGGTGGGTTAGGTATTCTCAATCTCCGCATCCAGAATGAAGCTTTCATCCAAAAGTGTGCTTGGAATATGGTTCAGTCTCCATCTCAGCTTTGGGTCCAAGTCTTGCTATCCAAATATGGCAGGAGAAAAGATATGCTAAAAGAGGTAGTTAGTAAACCTTATGATTCTCACTTGTGGAAAAGCATTTGTAAGGTCTGGCCTCAAATGATAAGCAATACTTCTTGGCAAATAGGTAATGGCAAGAAGATTGATTTTTGGAAAGACAATTGGACTGGTCTCATCCCAAACCTCCTTGCTCATACTCATACCCTTCCTTCTCAAGAGGTCTTGGATTTAAAGATTAGCAACAATATTTTCCTTTCTGAAGGAGGCTGGAATGAGCATTATCTTGTGAACCATTTTGACCTTAATGTGGTGAACAAAATTCTTGCCATTCCTCATCCAGATGATGAAGCCGAGGAGGATAGCATAGCTTGGACTAACTGGAACCCTGGGCATTCCATAGTTAAGCTGGCATACAATAACTTGTTAGATTCTAGAAATCCTTCCCCCATTGACTGTTGGGACCGTATTTGGAAGTGGAAAGGCAAGGAAAGAGTCAAAATGCTTATCTGGAAAATGCTTCATGATAGAATGTTAACAAGAGAGTCAATATCAAAGTGGAGTGGTAGTTCCGATAAGTGCCCTTTCTGCCCTGAAGTGATTGAAGATTGCCTTCATGTGTTTAGAGATTGTTGGAAGGCAAGAAAGTGCTGGCTGTTGCCCATATTGCACCCTCTTCCACCGAGTTTCCTCACTGAGATTTCTTTTAGGGAGTGGATGATTCTGAATCTCACTTCAAACAACAGCAACCTCAAGGATTGGAGAGACTCTTTCTTTACCACTTGTTACTTTTTGTGGTTATGGAGGAATAAGGAAATTCACGAAGAAGGTTTCCAGCGTCCTGAGGATCCTTCAAAGGCTATTGCTGTAGAAATTGAGGAAAATAGGTTCTGTTTGGCTAAGTTTAAAAAAACATTTTCAGGAACTTCTCACTCTCAACTTCCTACATCGTGGATTAGGCCTGCGGAGGACTTTCTGAAATTAAATGTGGATGGGGCTGTGCAAGGTAATCGGGCAGCTTGTGGTGGTCTCTTGAGGGATAGGAATGGATTATGGTGTGGCGGTTTCTCAGCCTTCATTGGCTCTTGCATTCCTCTGCATGCTGAACTTTGGGCTCTCCTTTATGGACTTGATTTCGCCTGGAAGCATGGCTGGAGGAAACTAGTGTTGGAAACTGATTCTTCTCAAGCGTTTTGCCTTCTTACCAATCATGGTAATGATACTCGAAAGCTGCCATTGGTAGCTAAGATTCGAGTCTTTTTAATGAAAGAGTGGACTGTCTTATTGAATAAAATTCCTAGGAGTAGCAACACATGTGCGGATTGGATTGCGAAGAAGGCTTTGGATGATTCCTTTGGGCTCAAATCAATATCCTCCCCTCACAGCGATCTGTTAAATCTTCTTGCTGCTGATCTTTTGGATCCGGGTCTGAATAAGGTGGCTGCTAGGAGAAATACAGGATGATGCTTGTTCCTGGCTTTCTGCTAGTGTTTGATGTTTTGTTTTCTGCTGTTTCTTGTTCTGTTTTTTTCCTTCCTTCTTGTTTGCTGTTCTTTTATTTTGTGGGGGCATTGCCCCTTGCTGTAACCAAAAAAAAAAAAAAATTACACTATTTTCTCGCGGAAGAACATTACATTTCACTATGTTCTCCCGGGAGAAGATATTATACTTTTTAAAAATTTATCAAATTTTTTTATAAATGAATTATTCCCCTTTACGGATTATTATTATTTTATCCTTTATAACAACATAATATGTATAAAAGAGAAAGAAAAGAAATATATATTCAATTATTAATGTGCATAGGGAAGACCAACGAAATTATTAATTCCTCACGGATATCTACTTTCGTTTTGGTCCCTCACTTTTATTTTATTTTATTGTGGTTTTCTCACTTTTATTTTTGGATTGGTTTTTTTGAATCAACGTAGATGAATTATTTATATTAAACTTAAAATAACGTCGTTTTGTAGTAGAAATCAAGGTATTTTATAATAAATAATTTATTTCAGGGTTATAATAATCTTTCTTATTATAATTTTTTAGTTTTTTAACCCAAAACGATGTCGTTTTGAGAATGAATATAGATAACTTATCTACATTCACTATAGAACTATTAAAGTCTTTATTTTTAGGGAAAAATATTTATCTTTTTAAATGACATAACTTATATCATTTCATTCTCACAAAGAGCTGAGACCCACACCTTTATTATTATTTTTTGTCAACTCTCTCCTCCTTCATCTATCTCTTTCTTTCTCTTAAAATGACACAACTTTACATCCTTTAAAATGACACACATCTTACCCTTATTTTTATTATAAAAATAGTGTGTGAACATTAAATTTTTAGACAAATTAAAATTATTATTTGTTCTGGACTCAATCCATTGGTCTATCAGAATGAATACATTCTGATATTAGGAGATGAGGTGTATCACATTTTTCCTATATAATTTGATTCTCACTAGTACTTCTCACTGGTAATCTCATTTATAAATAATGCGCTGAATCTCTTAACACATCATTTATTATTATTATTATTATTTTTTTGAAAAAAGAAATTATTATTTTTGCTTTTAATTGTCATTGGGCACATATCTTATACCTTCATTATAGTGTACAATCATGTATGATCATCTCTTGCGATGTCTCTTCCATAGATCATTGGGACTGTATAGATCCTAATTTTATCAGTGAATTTCCATCATATATTCACTATACCCTCTCGAGTCCAACATTATTCATTATAATAAAACATAGTTTTACGCTTTCAAAATTTACTTAATTTCATGTACCAAAAAAAAAAAATTTACTTAATTTCATTTGGATTCTTCCAAATTATTATAATTTAAGGTATCTAGTCGTTCAAGTGATTTGGTGATAAAAAAAAGTATACGATAACCATTTTGAACAGTTATATACTATTTTATAAAAAGTTACTTTTTATATTAACAAACAAATTTCAAGAGATTGCAAAAAATATGATTTTAATAAAGCAAATTCAACCAACCGATGTGACAGTCGTACAAGTGGTTTGGTGATAAAAAAATAAAAAAAGAGTTTTATATTTCTCATGTTAAATGAGAATTGAAATCTCATGTTGTAGTGATAAAAAGCATGTGAGACCCATGTGTTAGAAAAAATTATATGTAGGACCATGTCAGCACGGAAATCGAAGGATGTGTAGGAAAGTTTGAATTCTCATGTTAAATGAGAAATATAAAATCAAAAAAATAAAAGAGAGTACGATAATCATTTTGAACAGTTTTATACTATTTTATAAAAAGTTACTTTTTATACTAACAAACAAATTTCAAGAGATTTAAAAAAGGGAAAAAAGTTTCCGATGTTACTTTAGATAACTTTATCTAATGTTCATCGAAACGACATTATTTTGGGATTGAAAAATTAAAAAATTAGAGTGATAAAGACTATTATAACCCTAAAATAAATTAAAATTACAAAAATACCATAATTTCTTTCCCAAAATGACGTCGTTTTGATGAACATTAGATAAAGTTATCTAAAGTAACATAAGAAAAAAAAACCCAATAACTATGATTTTTATAAGGGTTTTATAAGAGTTATGTTGTATGAAAAATGATTGTGTAATATTATATAGATTCGTTTTGCGTGCCTTAATTTTTATTTTTATTTTTTGTTTTAAAAAATGTGAGCCCCACAAAATATTGTGTGTAGAAAATTTTGTTGTGTCATGTTAAAGAAAAGGACAAAGCGAAAACCATTCTTATAAAGCAAATTCAACCAACCGAAGTGAAAGATGTGTGGTAAACCAAAGTAATATTTTGCTATACGAAATGACAATTTTGTTTTGAAATTAAAAAGCTCATTTTTATTTTATAAAAATCATGAGGGATCAAACTGGAAATAAAATTTATTTGTAAGGAGCTAAAAAAAAAATAATCTAAAATTTGTTATATTGTCTCATATTTTTGTTTCTTTGAAATATTTGTACCAAATCTAGAGGATATATGAAGTAATTTTTCTATTTTTTCAGCTTTAAAAAAAGGCATATAGAGCTTAAGGAAATGGTCCCTTTAATTAGAGTGGACAAAGGAATTTATTTATTTTGTAATTATTAAAAACATTTTATGTTGGTGAGTAAGAGTGCATTAAAATACGAACATTTGACAACATCAGTTCATTGAAATTTTATTTTGATTTGAGAACGAAGTGTGTGAATGAAATTTAAATTTCATTTCCAATTAACCACTTGAATATGTTATCAGAAAAAATTAATGATATATTTTTGCATACAAAAAAAAAGATATATTTTTATTAATATTTGAATATATAAAAATCCACTTTTTATAGTAATTGAATTACTAAAAGGGTATAATGTGATTTGTTAGATTGTATAATATTTGAATTTTTAGGGTGAATTAGATTAAAAACCTCACATGTACAAAAAATAGAAAAATATTCTCAATTAATAAATAGTATATTATTATAATTAAATTTACCCATTTATCCTAGACATGTTATAATATAATTTAGCTAAATAGCGTTTATCAAGAAAATAGGTGTTGGGTGTGTGTAGGGGTGGCAAATCGTGTTCGTGGGTCGGGTTCGGGTCGATCTGTGTCTGACACGAACACGAATAGATTCAACCCGAACACGACCCGATTAATTATTAGTGTCAAAATTCTCAACCCGAACACGACCCACTTTTTCTGCGGGTTGACACGACACGACCCGAAAAATCTTATAATATAAGTGTGATCCGTTTATTACACGACTCGCCCCAAAAAAGCACCAAATCTGATTGCAATATAACAAAAAAAAAATTCTTCAATAAAAAGAAACCTAGAGTGTATATTTTTTTTTTATCATTCAATAAAATTACTATAATAACCTTGAAAAAATAAAAAAAAATTATATTTGCGGGTCAGAGCGGGTTCACGGGTTGACCCGTGACCCGACACGAATATTTTCGTATTATATTTTTCCAACCCGAACACGACCCATTTATTAAACGTGTTGACACGAACACGAAAATTTCGTGTCGGGTCCGGGTTGGGTTGGCGGGTCGTGTCTTAAATTGCCACCCCTAGGTGTGTGTAGGGTGTATTAGGTTGCAAGTTCAATTCTTGTGATATTCAAAAAAAAGAAAAAAAAATAGATGTTATGGGAAAAAATTTATCGTTACCAATCATGCGCTATCTTATGGGAAAAATTGTGCTTTTCATTATTAGGAGACGAAACATACATACTATTTATCAAGCACGTGGCTCAATTAATATGAGGTTGTTCCAATTTAATAGTAGTCTCATGTTCAAATCTTGGATACTCAACTGTATTAAAACGTAGTAGGGAACCTCAAATGTTAGCTTAAGCGGCAATATGAGATCCAAGATAGATGAACTCTTAAAAGAGCATGGATTCAAATTCTGAAGATATTGGAGTCAAAATTGAATAATTGTCACGTTACTTCATTCAGTATTAGTCTCATATCTGTGCGGGCCCGTTTCCTCACTCGAGGTCATGAGAATATTCAAAATATCTGACTCACCTCAAAGGGGTCATTACGGTTATGGAATTAAATAAAAAAACAAAAAATTAGAGTTTTTATTTTTTGATAGACTAGAGCACTTTATTTGTATGGATTAGAATCAGTTTCTACAATAAACACTCACTTGAGCTTGCGACACGTATTAATCCTAAAATGTAGTAGTTTGCATCCATGTCCTTAAACTTCTGTAAATTAGTAAAAGAAAAAAAAGGGAATATAATTAGTTACTCGCTTCTATATCACAAAAGATGATGCAAGATACATCATATGAGTTTGGGTGTAGACTTTGTTTCCCCACCAATAACACAAGCTGCTAAAAATACTGGTAATATATAAAGAATTTGCAAAAAACGACTGAATAAGTATATTGAATCTGTACGGCATCAATTCGTTGGACTTGGATATGTATGAAGTACTTGGCCAATTGAAGTCTCCTAACATTTTCTTTTTTCGGTTAGATTCTTGGATTCATTATTATATAATATTGAACTAGGCCAGCTATCCGGTCTCATCAAAGATTTCTCCTCCAATAACGTGGTTTGCATTTCCAATTATTATAAGAGACTTGCTTTCAATTATTTGATGAATATTTCTTGTGCGGCGTAAAAAATGGAATCCACTTGTTATATTAGTATTATCTCTTGTTGAGCCAAAGATGCAAATAGGCTTATCGTAAGGGTCAATGGGATATAATTAAAAGTTTTCACGTTAAGGTTTTCTTTCTCAACCCTTTTTGTAGTGGATTGAGTAGTTCTTACCGGGTAAATTCTATCATAAGTTATTACAAAAAAAATAAAAATAAATCCTATCATAAGTAGGCCTGTTTGGAACTATTCTCATTGGGCCATGGACCAAAGGAAATGTTTCCTTTGACGGTAGTTGAAGATGGTTTCTTCGTATATTTCTAACATTCAGAACCGGTCTAATTAATAGTTCTTTGATAAAAACTCTTGGTAAAGAAAGCTAATCCTTCCTGCATATATGCTTGTCTTTTTTGTGTTTGATTGCTTTTATATTGACCTAGGATTTAATGTTCAAATCTGTTTTGGAGGCACCGTGGAATTCTTGTACTTAAGGTAAAGAAAGTCAAAACTACTTTGTAGTCAATTAACTTTAAACAAAGGAATGGATTATAGTGCTAATTGCCGCAATGACCAAGCTAATGAGTATCTTTTAAGTATATTTATTAAAGAATTAAAAAAAATATAAAATAAATAAAACTTTTCGAGTTTTAATATATTTAAATACTTTACATTTAACGTTATATTTCCTATTTTTTATTCCTCATAAAGTATCTCAATGTTCAATAGTTACATTCAAATAGATATCAGGTTCAAATCTTCTCTCTGGGGTCAGCTTTTTTATATATCATGAGTTTGATAATATATTATATTGTCTACCAAAAAAAAATGAGAGATGTTATATTTACAACTTATTTTTTCTTATAACCACTCCCGACTATTTTTGTTGGTTATATCAAAATTAAATTAATAATTCTCATTTAATATCATTTTGTAACTGATAATTTAATTTAGATCAGAATTAAATCAATGACTTTTATTTAATATTATTTTGTAACTGGTAATTTGATTTTTATCCCACAACTATAAAAATGGTTCTAAACACTACTAGAAATATCAATATTTTCAACGGAATTTTTTCGTTGGAAATTATGAAAATTCTGTTGAAAAGTCATTTTTTGACGGAATTCTGTGGTTGGATAACCCTTCGTTGCAAGGCAACGAAATTTTTTTTCCATTGATATTTATTTACAATAAAATATTTTTCCGCTGAAAACTTAAACGAAATGTATTCTGTTGGAAGTATTGATTTTCCGTCAATAAATAAAGTCATGAATAATATTAAAATCATAAATTCCGTCATAAATTTCAACAGAAAATATATCTGTCAAAAAATTCTGTCTCAATTTGCAACAGAAATTAACAAAAATTCCGTTGAAATCTTTGACGAAATTAATTTTCGTTGAAAAATTTCGTCATAATTTTCGACAAAATTTAACTATAATTCCATCGATAATTGTAACAGAAAAAATCTCCGTTGTAAAATTCAACGGAATTTATCTACAATTCTGTCTATACTTTCCAACGAAAAATAATTCTGTTGAAAAATTCCGTTTCAATTTTCAACGAAATTTATCTATAATTCAGTTGAAAATTTCAACGAAATTAAATTCCATTTAAAATTCTTAACCGTTTACAACTGAATGTACATAGCTGTGCTACGCTGTGTTTAATATAGCGGTTGTGACCGACCGCAATATTCTTGCGTCATTTACTATGAATGTTATAGGATTGGTATAACTGCAGCCATGCCTTGAAGAGAAAAATTGCTTATATTTTTAACTTTCTATGTACATCAAAGTTCCTCTATATATTCTCTTCTCCTCTGATACCTCAGATTATAATCCAAGGGAGAAGAAATAACAAAGAAAAAAAAAAAACCACAGAAGCATTAGAGCAAAGCCTTCGGGTCTGATACTTAGCTAGTCACAACCTTTACTTAGCTGTATTTGGTTCAACATGGCTGGTTTACTACACATTTTATAGAACCTGCAAAGCGAGTGAGACTGGCTGCAAATTTCCCAGGCTTGGCAACGATATCTGTCTTGGGAAAGTTTGCTACCTTTTTTCCAGACTGTGTAAAGAAGGCTCCATTCACCATTAAGTCACCCTCTGATATCCAATTCCATGTCTTCCACTCACTTTCAGATGCATAGTCCCTCTTTGTCACCTACATCATACAGCACAATAGTACGTGTGTGAGTATATATCATTCATTAGTTTCTTCATTCACAATAATAAGCATCCAGGTTAATCTATTTTATAAACATTGACATATTGGTGTGATAAAAGAAGCAAGTTTTTAAGTACATACTTCTTTTGCATGTGGGTTAGCAGGAGCAACAAATCGATTTCCCTGGCTGATGATAGTGGGTTGTTGGCTACCACCTATGGCATACATTTCCCACTGAGTGTAGTCATTGTTAACAATATGAAAGAAGCCCCATCTGCACCTTGGCATCCTCTGTACCAATCCTTTTCCAAAATGGTTGAAAGCCAGAGTTACTTGCATTACTTTATCACCTGAGTACCCATTGCTAGCACCAAGTAATATAACCTGCATTGCAAAAATTAACAAAAAAAAAATTAACAAAATGCACATTATATAGATGTTGGATGATGACATGTTTAATGGTTTATATTATTCTCTAACAATTACCGCCACATATTCATAGATATCATAAGGGATCTATTAATCTCATGTTGCATGAGATAATTATCTCATGCAACAAAATATCTATTAATCTCATGATAATTATCTCATGCAACAGAGACAAAATAATGGGAATTATCTCATGTAACAGAGGCAAAATAGTGGGAATTATCTCATGCAACAGAAATAAACTAGTGGGGTCCATTATTTATAAAAAAAATAGTGGACCCCACTAATTTGTCTGTTCCATGATATTTATCTCATGCAACAATATTTCCCATAATCAAAATTAAAAATGATTACATCATTGTGACGGGTAAAATGGCAATTGGAGATGGTAATGGCTGTTGATCCTTGGACAACATCAATGAGGCCATCTTTGCACTTGGTCATGGAAATATGATCTATCCAAACATGTGTGGCTCCGTACAATGAAATTCCATCACCATCACTCGTCGAGCGCAATCCATAGTGATTCACGGAGTCTCTGATGAGGCCACCGTTAGCACTCGTAATATCATGGATGTGAAGCCCGTGAATGATAATATTTTTCACATATTGCAATGTAATTTGGGCACCATGGCTAATATGAACGTTGGCACCACGTGCATCTATGGTCTTATTATCCGTAATTAGAAGCTCCGCGTTCAGTCTTATGTTCATGTTACGTGCAAAAGTGATCCATAATGGCTCTTTCTGAATAGCTGCATGTCTCAAGGTTCCAGGTTTTGGGTTGACGAGGTCCTTGTCTGATGGATCTGTGACCACATAAAATTTTCCATCTTTGCCTCCCGTCGTGCCGTGGCCAAACCCAATTACACAATCTGCTAGCCTCTTGCGATTTTTTTCCCAATTCGGATCACATCTCCAGCATTTATCAATGGGATTTGTGGCCTTGCATGGACCCTCGTATTTGGCTAAGCCCCTTCTTGTGTTGTTGGAGCCTTCCAGAGCACTGTTCCGTGAGAACCAATTAGGATATGCAAATAAAAGTTTCAATTTTCATATTCATCGATCAATGAATGATACATAGGAAAAATTGTTGGAAATTTATAATCATATAGAGAGAACAAATCTAGAGAAATAGTAAAGTTGTTAAACATCACATGATCGAAATAACCTCTTTTCAAATATCCAAGGGTTACCCTATTTTTATTAGTCGAGTTTAAAAAAAGTAGTTATTAAATTAATACAAGCTAAGCCACTAAAATTGATCTAGTGAGAGATTTGGATAGTTTACACAGAGTTATAAGGTCAAATCTCCGTACTATACTTGCATTAAAAGAAAGGGTTTATCACCTATAATTTAATATGAACAGAAAAAATTTCCTACACTAACAACATTTTGTGGAGTTCGTAGCAAAAAAAAATCCGGCACGCAAAACGAATCTCTATAACATAACACAATCACTTTTCCTACAACATAACTCTTATAAAACCAAAAAAAAAAAAAAAAATGCAAACTTAAACTAAGAGATGAGAAAAATTATATGATGGGAGAGACAATGGACATACTTGATAACGTGCTTATTGAATTCAGCAGTAACTTCCTCAGGGTTTGGCTTGAAAGCTAGGCGAGCGGCATCCCTTGCTTCCAGAGAGCGCTTCTGCCAGACGTGGTCGAAGTGACCTATGTTAGCCCTTAGGGTAGGGAATATTGCAAGATAAATTACACAAAAGAAGAGCAAACTAAGCTTGTTAGCTTCCATGATTCTTGTTTTTTTTTTTTTTCTTTCTCTTGAAGATATTTGTGTCCTTTTAACCTATATATTTAGCTTGTTAGCTATTTGGGTTTCTTCTCCCGTAATTTTTTCTAGACCCAACGTAAATGATACTATATAGATCCTCTTGGTGCTATATCTAAGTATGCATGATGGAACGATACCACTTGCCAAGAGAAGTGGATATGCGTCTATTTCGTTTTATATGCTATATATTCGCTTCTGATTGTACGGAAGCGTATTAGGCACCGTGATAATTTTAAAGTTCAAATCCTTTAATGTGGGGGAAGATTTATATACAGATGCGATAAGTCTAAATTAAGGGAAGACACAAAAATGAAGCGTGGTAAGGGAAGAGCGGAAAGCCTTTCCCTTCAACGGCTTGTTTTTTAGACTCTCTATTTTCTTAATTCGTCCAATTTGGATATTTTCTACAAGATATGACACAAATTACTAGATGAGAACACGTCACGTTTAACCTTATATTATTAGCAATTAGCAAAGTTAAATAAATTAAATAACTACTTACCAAAAAAAATAAAGTAAATAACTATGGACCTGTGGCTAAGAGTGGAAAGCGAAGATATTAGTGGTAAAATTTAAAACCATTTTGAGTTTCAAATGTGTGGGTATTAGTGTTTTGCGCTTAAACTGCTGCGGCCCAGGAAATTAGTGAAGGAGATTTTGTTGTTCAGCTCTATGAATGTCATACAAATTGAGGCTGCTCTGCAACTTGGTTGAACAATTCTTTTTATTTGTTTTCAGAGGAAACAAAACCAAAATATATTGCAATACTTGACAAAAATATGGGAGGAACTGAAGAAAAAGATAACAAACATGAGGATGAAGTTGAGAAGAAGGAAAAGCATAAGGATGAAGTTGAGAAGAAGGATAAGAAGGAAAAGAAAGAGAAATCCGAGGATACTGATGGAAAAGAAGAAGGAAAATCTAAGGAGAAGAAGAAGAAGAAAGACAAAGAAGAGGGTGGAAAAGAAAAGAAGAAGAACCCTGAAGATAAGAATGATCCTGCAAAACTGAAACAAAAGCTTGAAAAATTAGACACCAAGATACAGGCACTGGTGGCTAAAAAAGAAGAAATATTGAAGCTGCTTAAAGAAATTGAACAAGGTGCAGCAAATCCAAGTGAAGCTACTGCCCCACCAGCGGCCTCCTCTTAGATTAACCACTGTTTATGCTTTGTATCTCTCTGTATATATGTATATATACTATAATTGTGGAGAGAGTTTGCCAGTGTTAAATTCCTGGCTTTTGTAATTTCTTGTATCTAAGTTAAATGTGATATATTATGATAAACTACTAACTTTAGATGTGAACTATATAATGATAAGTTGGATAACCCATACCAAGATTTTAGAAAAGCATATAGTGGACTGATCATAAATTTGTAACTAAAATCAGATTGATACTAACATTAATACAGTTACGGTTAATTCGGAACACTGACCAAAATGTCACGTTTTATCAAATTTTTTATCCAAATGCTACGCGAATAGTGTTTTTTACCAGACTGCCACGTGTCATAATTCGCTATTACTGGTAGCTGTAACGTCCGGCCGCTTCAAGAATCAACGACTATCCCCACATATTAACACGAGACTTTTCAGTGTGCTTTTTCCTTACTCGCACACTTCCTGGGAAAACTTCCCAGGAGGTCACCCATCTCAGAATTGCTCCAAGTCAAGCACGCTTAAATATGGAGTTCTTCCGTTCCGGGCTACCGAAAAGAAGATGCATCTTGTTAATATAGGTAGTACCAATTAATTCTTATAAGCTATTCCAAACCGTGCAGTCTCACATCTGTACAGTCTTTGGAATCCCTCTTTTTCGGGTGTCGATTCGATTCATCCATGCATGTAACCCCACACTAGAAGCCGCTCCTTGTCCGTGCCTCTTTGCACCGGCGATCACTCATCGCCCTCGTCAGTGCTCGTGATGTTACAGTAGCGAATTTCGTGGCCAATAATTTCGTGACACGTGGTCATATTACAGACGAAACTCGCTACCAGTGGTAGCGAATTATGACATGTCAGCTTTTTCATGCGAAAGTGTGACGTGTCAAAAAATCATTCACGAACATAATTTGCTACACAGTATAGCGAATCACTACCTGTTTGACACGTGTCATTTTTGCTGACTGTGTATTCTGATGTGGCATAATTCGCTACACTGTGTAGTGAATTATTTGCAAGCATATTTCGCTATAGCGTAGCGAATTATGCCACATGGCATTCTGGAAAATTTACTTTGGCGTGACAGTCTAGTCTGGTAATTTTTTTTAGTGAGGCGTGGCAAAACTTCCCCATTAATTCAACTGATTGTAGTGAAAAGTGATACTCGTTGTTTTGTTGTGACTTTGCAATGGGGTAACCTTTTCTATGGGTAGAATCACGCAGCAAAACATTAAATCTTCTCAAGGAGGGATTCTTGTGTGCAACTAATGCACCCAAAGTTGTGTGTTGTAAGACAATTGAGACATCATCACTGTAAATATAAAATATTTGTGAGGCACATATAATTTATGTAATTATCCAATGCTAATTGGTTCAGTGTACAAAACTTCTGAATTCCAAGGGTTTACAAAAAAAATTTCCATGTCATGACCAACAATTTGGTATGCCATCTGAGCGTAAAATAGAGGGGACCAGTTCCTATAACATATTAACAAGGAAGAGCACATAATCCTGTTGTAAACTTCCCGGGTCTAGTTGGAACCAGCATTCTAGCTAATGTTGCCTATAACAAGGACAATCAACAAGCTGAATGCTGGTTTGTTCTTGGACAGTGCCTTATTGCTTCCTTGACCTTGTGAATTATCCTACAAGTCGAGACTAAATTTGTGAGAAAATGTATAGTAACATCAAATTTGATATCTGCAGACTAACTTCAGAATGTTAGCATTGTTAATGCTTAAGTGTTCTTCTCCTGTTTCTTTCTTCAAACCCAATGATTGTGTCATGCTTAAGTTTGGTGCATGTTATGCAGGCATGACAAGTTTGATATTCTGAAAGGCTCCTGTTATCTTGAAGTGAATCCCCTCACCAAGACTGCCATAGCAGCAGAGGTGAAGCATAGCCTTCTAATCAATGAGACTGGTCTCATCATTAGTGGTGAGCACAAACGGCATGGATATTTTGATTTTCCCCATCCATTTTCTTCAATATTGGAGAACAATATGATATCCTTGTCTAGTGTTTCTTTAAGGGATTGAAAAGAACCCGTACACAAATTTTATGAATAAACTATAATAGTGCTAGAAATTACTCGTCAAAGAATTTTACCAATCTAGTTCAAATTGACTTCTGTTTCTTAATGTTGGTGAATCTATGAAACAAAATCGATAGTGCATAATTTCTTTCTTTTCATCTCAAAATTAGATGGAGTAAGTAGAACCTGCCATATTACTTACGTGCTATATTTGGTTTTGGAGAATTCATAAAAGGGGAAGCAGATTTGTGTTCACTTTGTAAACAATGATCATTTAACTGCAAAGCATTCAAACCTTCTTATTCCCGGGGAAAGTATCATAACAGAACTTTAATGATAAAGTTGTAAAATGAATAGAGAAAATGAGGGCAGGGAGTATTTTGCATTTGTGCAAAATGGAAGGTAAAATATATAGCACAATACTTAATTTTAACAATCACCATGAAGCACTCTCAAACCACACTCTAGAAAACTTTCATATGCAGTGATAGTTGATAATTTAGTTCTGCATCATTCACAATATAGAATACTTTTATCTACAGATAACAAGACCACTGAACACACTCCACAGAAAGACAACCACACGCATACATACAGCATCATCACAAACCAGATACAAGAGCAAGGTGGAGTAGAAACTAGTCATGAGAACCCGGAAGAAGTCCCTCACGAATTTGGTTAGCTACATCACGAACAGAACCAGGTCCATGGGGAATGAAAACAGTAGAAGATTTGGAAGCAGCACCAATGTCTTTCATAGTGTCAAAATACTGAGTGACAAGGACCATGTCCATGACATCTTTTGCTGTTGTCCCAGGTACATTACCTGAGAATCCCAACACACTATCTCTCAAGCCATCAACAATTGCTTGACGTTGGCGAGCAATACCCAACCCTGAGAGATACTTTGACTCTGCCTCACCCTCAGCCCGCTTAATTTGCAATATTTTCTCTGCTTCTGCCTTCTCATTAGCTGCCATCCTCAATCTTGCAGCTTATCACAGAAAGAAAACATTGGAATAAAATTAAAACCACTCCCCATTATTAAAAAAAAAATGTGGGGTGGAAAATCTTAGCACTTTCGCATAATAACAAAGAGGTTGTTTCCTGATTCGAACCCATGACCTTTCAGTCATGAAGGAACAGTTCTACCACTGTTCCAGCTCGCTCCCTTAAAACATTAGAATAAAAAAAAAAAGGGCCGATCCAGTTCAAATACCCACTTCGTGAGTGTCTGTGAAAGGGAATAATACTCTAGGCAGTCTTTCCCCTATTTTTTGCAGAGAGACTGATTCGAACCGCGATCTGACACACCACGGCCCACACTCGCTAATTGGGTTTAACTTAGCACTTTGCAGAGAATGATGTAAAATATAAACAAATAATCATTTGAGTCCAAAATAAATTAACACTTCACTCAATGTAAGATTGAGTTCAGCCTTGATTACTTGAATGCTTTGTACTCAATTTAACATACCAGCGTTTATTTCATTCATTGCCCGCTTCACATTCTCATCTGGCTCAATATCAACAATCAGTGTTTGAACAATTTCATATCCATAAGCTGACATAGCCTGTTATGACATTAAAGCATCAGAATACAATTAAACATAAACCACAAAACAGTCCAATTATGGGCAAATATTATAAAAAGAACCTTCTCAAGTTCATCTTCCACGGCTTTGGCAATTTCATTTTTCTGCTCAAAAGCATCATCCAAGTTGAGTCTTGGAACAGTTGCTCTAATTACTGCAATTAAAACAACAGTTTTACCATAGCTGATAATTCATATGATTAAAGCACTAGTTGAATGTTTGTGCATTTTTAAGCACTGTTATTGTTTATACCATCAAAAACATAGGCTTGGATTTGGCTCTTTGTATCGCTAAGTTTGTAAAATGCATCATTGGCCTTCTCTGACAGGGCACGATATTGAACTGATGCAACAACGTTGACAAAGACATTATCCTGAAACAAATTAAATATCAAAACTACTCAACTGTAATCCAATGGAAAAATATAACTTGTAAGGACTAAAGAAAACCATATTTCATATAGATAGATAGTATTAAAAAGGAAAGCAATCTGTACTAGTAAAACATGAAGGAAACAAAATAACAAAACACCAAAGATGACAACCAAGATAACATGGCAAAGTTTTTCTATTTCACCTTTTTAAATATCCTAGTCAAAAAGAAAGCATATTTCGTTGAGATATATAAAACCATTAATGTAACCTCACCCAACAGCTTAAGCTTTTGGGTTTGATTTGGTTCTATACATGGTATCAAAGGCTCGTGTTCCGGGTTCGATCTTCTCCCCCCACACTTTCAAATAGGTAGGTGGTCCTTCAAGCCCAGTGGGACGTGCATTTTTCCATCCTTCAGGGGTAGGTGGGCGTGTTGAGATATATAAAATCATTAATCACGCAACAACTTAAGCTTTTAGGTTGATTTGGTTCTTTAGGCACTTAAACGGAAATTGATAAACATTCACTGACAAAATAAAATTGGGTATGATAGAAATGTCAGAATATGGTTAACCTTTGACTTGGTCTCACATCGAACATCCAGTTGCTGTACACGAAGAGTGAGATGACCAGCAAGTTGACTTCCAAGTATCCATGGCATGCAATGGCATCCTGGCTGAAGAACTTCTTCAAATCGTCCAAATCTTTCTTTGATAGCCACTGTTGATTGGTCAACTTGCACACAACAGAACAGATTCCCCATTTGCTTTTAACTGCAATTCTTCAAAATATATGATCATGCTATCAACTCAACAAGACATAGGATGCAAGTATGAGGATGAAAACCAGAGAAATTCGAAGTATTTCAATTAAATTCTAATATACAAGTTAAATATACAAAATTCCAAGTATTCACAAATACCTGCCAACAGCAAATTATGCAATAAATTCTACTGGAAAGACCAATAATAAAATCCGGTGGGAGAGAAATCAATGTTCATGCCAATATAAGCCAAGATCGATAAGACATGAAAGAACAATTGGTATGACAACAACGAAACATTAACAGTAACATAATTCCTCTCAATATTTATTTATACGTGCTTCAATGCATACACGGCGAGAAAGGAAGACTTACAGGACAGGGAAATAATGTTAGAACAAATGGGGGTAGCAGCAAAATACAGATAAGATCAGAAATTCAGAATGACACCTCAAAGTATAGTTAGTCTTCCAATGCAGAATCCACTTGGAAGGCTTCGTCAGAGTTTACTTAATTAAAGTATAAAGCTAACCAACACTTAAAAACTTAAAATAGACAAATACTTGCTTTTCTTCCTAAACGTCACCATCAATTATGCCCCATCTGTATAATCAGAATATCCTATTCGCATAAACACCCATATATATAATGGAAAAATATACTCTTATGTCTTATATTGTAGGAGAGTGTTTTTCTCCTGCACTCGATTTCCGTATTATTTTTTCTTCTTTTTTTATAAGAGAAATATAAAACCCACAGTATAATCTAACCAACAGTTAAAAACTTAAAATAGCCCATATATAATATTTTATTTTTATGTATGTATGTATGTATGTATAACTATATTTTATGCCCCATTTGTGTATAATCAGAATTCGTTTTACGTGTCGTAATTTTTTTTTTTTCAAACACCAATATATATAATATGTGTGTGGAAATTTTTTTGTATCGTGTTAGATGCAAATCCAATAACTATATATTGTCCATGAAAATTGAGAGATAACTGGGGATGGTGTTATGTTCCAGGTAATACAGTTGTCATGCCGGCACAACCAAGAAATACTTGGGCATAGAATGATTCAAAGGAGAAAATTGTACGACTTTGTTATATTGAAATCAAAATATAATAATGTATAATTAATGTGTGGGATCCACATATATCATGTACAAATCTGATCATATTTTTACTATTTATAATAATTTTCATAAACATCATATTTCATTGACATAATTATTGGATTGATACACAATATACATGCCATTTTATTTCACGATTGATTCAATTTAAAAAAAATCTAAAGTTATTTTTCATTAGGTAATGTTGTTCCAATACCCAACCAAAGGGCCACTGCGGTACCAATCAAAAAGAGCTTTTATAAAGTAAATTGGGTTATTAAATTTAAAAACTAATTGATAATTCATCGGAGGGGTTATTGTTAGAGACATTAAAAAGGCCATCACCCAACATCTTAAGATTTTAGATTGAATTAGTTCTTTACATGATATCAGAAATTAAATAAAAGAAAAAAAAAATTGGACATGTGCAATATCCACCTTCAAACTTAAATGGCTCTTTCATGAGGGGTGTGTAGAAGAATAATATAAATCATTAAAAAGACTCTCACCTAACACATTAAAATTTTGAGTTGAATTGGTTCTTTACCGTTATACTTACTACTATTATTAGGGGTGTCAAAACGGGTTGATACGACACGAATTCGACACGACACGAATTTGACACGACACCAATATATTAACACGAACACGACACAAATTTTTATTCATATTAAAATCTTTAACACGAACACGACACGAATTTTTTGCGGGTTGACACGACACAAATAACACGCAAAATAGGGGTCAAAACGGTAATTAACAAAAAAAATTTAAAAAAATCGATCGAAATTAAAAAAAATTTAAAAATAATTTAAAAAAATACGGGTCAACACGAATACAACACGAATTTTTTACGTGTCATTTTTTCCAACACGAACACGACGCAAATTTTTTTGCGAGGCTTTTCGTGTCCATTTTTTTTTTCAAAACCTGTATTGACACCGCTAACTATTATAGGCTTACCACTCTTAAAACATGTTTAGTTATTATTGGATCAAATTAAAATTAATGGCAGTTATTTTTTTCTTTTTTTCAATTGTTGATTTCTTATTTTATTTTTTGGTAATTTTATTTTTTTTTGATAATCTAACGATGATTAAACTCCTAGTAAAAAATAATAAATCTAAAATGGTGGTAAGTATAACATTTCCCTAATTTATCAGGTTATTATACTCTTATGTATAATACATCTTTTAAAATATAAGTAATTAAATGTTTTCTATTAAATTATATATTTATGAATATTCAATTTATACAAGGTTATATATATAATCAATAAAATAATATCACATAATTTAATAATTAAAATAGTTAAATTTGTACTTAATCGGTAAAAAGATTATTAAACCATGTGATATAAATTGTTGCAAATCCCATCTTATAATCAATT
Organism: Gastrolobium villosum; assembly: GCA_032173675.1. Lineage (NCBI taxonomy): Eukaryota > Viridiplantae > Streptophyta > Magnoliopsida > Fabales > Fabaceae > Gastrolobium > Gastrolobium villosum. The sequence continues at coordinate 9,763 of JAVKPL010013233.1, read as the reverse complement.
AGTCAAATGATTAACCTCTTCGAACTATGGCAGCCAAAGATGTCGAATAATAAACCAGGGAAATCTGATAACAAACTCTGCACAAAGTGTTTTTAGCAAATCCATCTACCTAAAAAAACACAAAAAACAAAAAAATTCCTGAGAAAACCAGTGGCTAAATTGAATGCCGGCGGAACTATTGAAGAGTATTCCAATGCGCGTAGTTCAGAAACTGTGGGTTAACCAAAAAAAACAGACTAAAAAAGCAATTGACCAAGAACATAAAAAAGGGCGGGGGTAATTGATTGGTAGAGGATAAGAAGTCGACATAAGAAACTAGAGATAAAAAAGAGGATAAAATACAGGTCATTTGACTCAAAGCTAATACTTAGAGGTTTTAAGAAACTATTTATTTGGACTTACATTTGACAATTGGATAATTCTAGAGCAGTAAATTGACATTTTTAGGGGATTTCTAGAGTTGAGGAGCATTTGACAAGACTAATGATAGCTACTAAGGGTAAAATGGACTAGGTTAAGTTTTGAATTTGTGTTAAAATTTAGGGTTATGTTTATCTCATTTTATATGAGATAAATAATTTTCCTACACATATAAAAAGGGGTTGTGTCTCATCGCTCTTTTTTCTCTCTCCTCTTACATGTGGATCACACTCATACTTTTATTCTACAATATGAGATATTTTTATTCTACAACATAAGAAAAATATATCCCTAAAATTTAATATAAAAATTTTATCATCTTTGTGATTCTACTCAACTCAAATCTAAATTAGTCGGTGTCATATAATGACCGGATACTAGATAATTTATATCAAAAAAAATTGCCTTAATGAACTAGTTTAACTTGTTTTTCAAATATAAAGCTTAGTCTAACCTATCTATTGTGACTTTTTTTAAAAGTTTAGCCTAATCTAAAAGATAATTTACAGGATTATTTGGCATTAATCAAATAAAACCGATCTTATTCCTTGAAATAGGTCAATAGACATTTAAATAAGCTAAAGGCTAAGGTCTTTAAATAGGCAAGTAGACTTGAGCCATTTAAAAATGGGAAATCATTGTCTCGTTTTACATGAGATAACTATCTCATGTTTCTCTCACATAAAAAAATCGTGCCACCACTTTTTCATTTTTTCATTTTTTTAATGGATGGTGGATCCCACCACATTATGTGTCTATGGTAGAAGATACTTATCTCCAATAATATGAGAGAAATAGAACCCTTTTAAAATAGGCCACTAAATAATTGTCCTTGTATAATCATCATGGTTGTAAATTGGTTCCTTTGTGTAATCCTAGGATAAGCCTTTATTTTCCTACATTTAAAATAAAAGAAAATATTACTTTTAAAATGAGATAATTATTTTATGTTATCTCATTTCGAAAATCTCACTTTTTTCTTATTCTTTTTGTATCCTTTAATGGTGGGCCACAGGTGACTTCCCTCTGTAACATGAGAGAACTACTCTCATGTAAAATGAGAGTAGTGTTCCCCTAAAATAAAACCACTTAACACGTTTGTGATGCTTTGTTGTGTTAATTTTCACATGAATCGAACCTGATGACACCACAAATCATGTTGGGATATGTTTCCCTTTTAATGCTTGATGGCTAAATATACACTTCACTTATGGGTACATGACTCAATGTCTGAACACAACCACTTGAATAAATGATGTTCATCTTATTATTGATGAAGACTCCAGAAGAAGGTGTAGAGTTTCTCCTCACCTATATAAGCTCGAGAAAACCTTTTAACTAATAGTCATTTTAAGAGCTTAGCTAAGCTTAGTTTGATTGTGAATCTTCTTAAGAGAAGTTTGAGTGAGAGACCTCTTTAAAGAAGATCTTTGTAATCACCATTGTTGATGAAGTTTGAGCAAACTTCTAGTGTTACTAAGGAAGTTTGAATCTCTTTGTAATCCTATTATTTCATGGTGGAAAATTTTCTGAACTGGTTTCCCGTAATTTTTACACATATGCCTTAGCGGATGTTTTACACGTTAAAATTTGTTGTGCTTTGTTCTTCATCTCTGATCTTTTACATTTTCTTATTTTTGTTGTGTTTTACACCGAATGGTGATTACTAATCATTTGGTTATCTTTATTATAGAGATTTAATTTGATGATTTGGATGCCAAATATGTGTTTAGAATTTTATTTTGTATAGTCTAGCATTTTTCGCGAAAATCTCGTAAATACTATTTTTGTCAGGTATTTTGTTTTGTTGTTTAAGCAACCGATAGAGTCCAGAAATGAATAAATGATGTATTAATATTATAATACCCCTAATTTAAGAATTTAATTAATTACTTTTAATTAAGTAATTAAGCATGTATAAGTGGGTAGAATTAAGTAAGAGGTTAAAATTAATGAGTTAAGGTCAGTTCTGAGGTAAAAAGTGCAGTCAGTGAGAATTAAGGGGTAAAGATATAGATAGGTAAAAATACCCAAAATATAAAAGTAAAGTTAAAATTATTCATAGAAAAATATTCCAGACCTTTGTGTAAAGTTTGAAAGTGAACGGAGTTAATTAGATAGATAAACTTTTACCCGGTTGAAATTACTCAACCTTAGTTAAGTTTTAAAAACACAAAAAGCTCCTCATTTTCCTCTTCTTCTTCGACACTTCACCAAGAGATAAGAGAGGGAGAGATCATTTGAGCTTCAAACCCTAGCTTTCCCATTTCTTGGCCAAATTCATCCGTTCCAAAGCCAAAAATGTAGAGAATCCTTCCCTCATTCCAAATCCAGACTTGGTTTTGAGTGGGAGACTTTGTGGAGAGAGATTTCTCCCTCCAAAGATTTCGACCCCTTTGAAGATTGGAGGAGTTTGAGAGCTTTTCCTTCCATGGGTGCTTAGGAAACACTCATTCCATGATTGTGTGATCGTTTGTGGTAAGTTTCCACCTTCTTTCACACATTTCCTTAAGATTTTCATGAATTTAGGTTTTGATGAATAGTGTTTTATGGGTTTATGAGTTTGAGTTTGTTGGAGGCTTAGTACCTTTGTAAATGTTGTTCAAAATGATAAATAAACGGTAGAAATATGTTTAGATTGTCATTTTAGCAATCTTTGATATTTGTGAAAGTTATGCTTGAAATTAAAGATATTCTTGAATGGTAAGCCATTTTTTGATTGTAGAATTGATTGTGTTCCTTGTATTAATAGTATTGAGGCAAGAAAACCAAGTGGAGTGACCAACCCTTGTGGTTGTGTTCAATTGAGGAAAGTTCAAGAGCAAGGTAAATCTTTGGACCTTAGGGTTGATCCCCTTGAATGTTCCACCATACTCCGTTGAGGAGAAATGGTTTATGAGATGTGATATGTAATTATGATAGAAATTGTATGCTCATGCATTGATAAATGTTATGATTGATTGATGATTATTGATTGTTTAAGAGTAATTGAGGAATGGTTAATAGAGGTAGAAATAATGAATGAGGTAATGGTTGAAGACTGTGATTGAGGTTATGATTGATAGTATTATAATAAGGATGATTGGTAGGAACTTTCCTTGGAAACAGCCTTATGTGGATCTCCATGTGGTTAGAGCCTAAGAGAAATAGCGCTATGTGGATCTCTCTTGGAGGTTCCTAGAATAAGGTAAGTACTTCCCTTGGAAACAGCCCTAGGTAGATCTCCATGTGGTAAGAGCCTAAAAGAAACAACCCTTCGTGGATCTCTCTTGGAAGTCCATGTAATGTTTATGGATAAGAATGTGTTAAGCTGTTATGATTATGTGCACATCGGAGGTGAACCTTAGGGTGGGGGTGATCTCCATGGACCCCTGATTTACTGTGATATATTCGTATATCTCACCCCGTGTTGTGGGGCATCATTTCAGGTACTGATAGAGGTGAGGTTGACCGAGGCAAGAAGCATGAGTAAATGGTACCTGACATAGATTCCTTACATGTAGAAAACCTATGTATAGGATATTTTTATGCATTAGTTGTATATGAATTCATATAGGATTTAGTATGTAATCCTTTTGAAGAACAATGAGGCAAGTGTATATTTGAATATGGATGTAATATGAATCATGTTTTTATCCTTTAGATTGTAAAAGGATTGTTGAAGGTAGATGATATAATGTTGGGATACAATTATATATAAATGATGAAAGGGTATGGATGTTTCTTTTGATGTATGTGTACCTTGAAAGAACTAAGAATCATGTGAAGAAAGGATTATATGATGTCAATTCGGTGAAAGAAGACTTATAGGTTGAAAATCCATGTAAAAATAAAGATATCCTATCTTGTTGTCCATATTTCATATCCTATATGATAGATTTGGACCCTTGTGTCTAATGGAAGTTGTAGATTTTTTTCTTAGCTTTCCAACGAGACCAAGCTTGTGCAAATGAGAGTAGTATAACTAAAGTTATGGATGAAATACAAAAAGGAGGTCAAATTGCCCTGTTTTGGTGCTTGCTCCAGAATTACGGCGCTATTAGCGTTAAGTTCACGCTATGAGCACCAACCATCAGTAGTTTTGACGCTATGAGCGTCAGACTCACGCTATGAGCGTGGGGGTCCTGGGATTTCAACATCCATTTTCTTAAAAATTCCATAATTTGAACTAGGTGCTCCGGCTTGAGCGCGGTTTGAACCTACGCGTAGCTAATGAAGAACCCTATAAATATTGAAAAAATGGAGACCATAAAATTAGTATAGAAATTTCTTAAATAAATAAAGGTTGGAGATGTTTAAAGTTTAATAACAATAAAAAATGAGTTTATAAGCCTTATTGGTCTGAGGGGACTACTTGGCACACTAGGGTAGCAACGTATGGTTTAAATAAAATTACGTTAGGTGTTCCACAGATAGTTTAATTACAACTATTGGAATTGTTTTAATTACGAATTTGATTTTAATATAAACGTTCACTAACGGAAAAAGGAAAAAGTTTATCCATATTTTAATCCAATATTATGATTGTAATTGCGCTTAATGTCATACGTGATATTAACAATCCGATTATAGAACGAGGTGTTATAAATATGAAAGTCCAATATATACCAAACAAGATATATTTAAACCAAAAATGATAAATTTAGAAATTTTACGATTTTGCGTATAAACAATTGATAATAATGATTCACACGGTGCATTTCATTAAAACTATACAAAAATCTAATTGTGAATTGTTAATATTGTCCAAATTGTCTACTTTATTTATTCAAATTTTTTCAAGAAAAAAAAAAAAAAGAACAGTATCGTTGAGAGGATAAAGCAACGGACAATATGATTGGTGGAAATCAAAGTGGCAAGATCGCATCACAGAAAACCAAGATTATTGTTATTATTATTATTAATAACAGAAAATGTCTTTTGAGTGTGTCTCATCGTCGTCACACGTGGCAGTTGAGATAACATCAAGAAAAGTTCTGGTTCTTCCCAAACCAAAACCATCCATGGCGGTCCCTGCTTCATCCTCAGCTCCTGGTCTTCGAGGCATCCACACAAACCGCACCTTCACTTCCTCATTCCGCTACCAACGCTCATTTCCCACTCCCACCACCAACAAACCTCTAACCGTCCTCGCCATGGCTCCCACAAAGAAGGTACAAAAAAAAATCTCCATCTCTCTTTCTATCTTCATATGAGGAAAAGAAATTGCAATTTTTTTATTTTTTTATTTTTTCTTCTTTTGAGTTGAATTAATGATGTTACGTGTGCAAGGTGAACAAGTACGACAATAACTGGAAGAAGGAATGGTTCGGAGCTGGGATCTTCTACGAAGGAAGCGAAGAAGTGAAGGTTGACGTGTTCAAGGAGCTCGAGAAGAGAAAAGTGTTGAGCAATGTTGAGAAAGCGGGGTTGCTATCCAAAGCGGAGGAGTTAGGGCTTACGCTCTCTTCAATTGAGAAGCTTGGTGTGTTTTCCAAGGCTGAGGACCTTGGCTTGCTCAGTTTGTTGGAGAAAGCTACTACCTTTTCTCCTTCCCTGTTGGCCTCCGCGTCGCTTCCGTTTCTCGTGGCTGCCCTCGCCGCGATTGTTCTCATCCCCGATGACTCCGCCGCCCTCGTCACCGTTCAGACGGTTCTCGCCGCCGCACTTAGCGTCGGGGCTGTTGGGTTGCTTGTTGGGTCTGTTGTAATTGGCGGATTGCAAGAAGCTGATTGATTGAATAGAAAATATCAGATGGATTAGTGTCAATCTAATTTTGGAATTTTATTTTATTTTTTTTTGTCTCTTTTTTGCTTTTATAATTGGGCCTTAATGGGATTCTCTCTTTCTAGTGCAAAAAATAAAAAGTGAAATAGTTTTCTGGAAATAGGAACGAAGAACTATTGCAAATTTGTAATGCTTATTGTGAATGAATTACTGATTTCTGATTTATGTTTCATGATCGATTTTCATTTTTTCCTCTTCTTTTCAAACTTAATATGCTACTTTTATTAATTAAAAGGAAAAGATGGAGGAGGTTAATTGTTTTCCTCTTGTTCTTTTTGTCCTCATATTCGGCTTGCTCGGTTGGAATTTTATATTTAACTGTAAAACCAAGGTATTCAAGGGCTTTGGTCAATCTATATCATCGGTTTATCACAAAGAATGAATCTGCTGATTTGTATGTGGAAGGCTGTCTCACTTGAGACACCAGAAGATCAAATTTCATTCATAGACCACATTATTTTGGTTCATTCGTGAGTTATATCTTCGATTTAAATAATAATGGACTTATTTATATATAAAAAAAACAATAATGGACTTTTCGCTAGAAGAAAATTAGTGTAAATAGGCTAGGTTAGACTTTGATTTAAATAGGACAGAATTGTATTAAAAATATTGAGTCTGACATAGTCTGTTAGCATCTGTAGACTCCAAATTACAAGTCTACCCTGACTTATATTTAAAAAATAAAAGTTTTGGCCTAGGTCTGTTAGTCTATTTAAACTTATTAAACATTCAACAATGAAAAGAATAACTAAAATAATATTATTTTATTATTCAAAATTATTAAAATAATAATTTTATTTAAAATAAATAATATGATATAGGTCGCTCTATAGACTTATAGGTTTGATATGTACAAAAAAGTCAATGACATGATTTCTAAATGGATTTTCAAAAAAAATTTATCTGTCCTATTTTACTATTCGTAATAAACTAGGTCTGGTCTAATATAGGGGAGGCAGTAAGTCTTATAAATTGGGCTAGCCCATTTACAAACATGTACACAAGCCAAAATAAAATGGCTCGAGATATTAAAGGAAAAGGTAAGACTAAGAGGACAAGTGTAATTATCTTGACAACATAGGAATAAAATTTTTAATACATGAATTAGCCCAATTCATCCCATAAATTCAGGGGTTTGGAGAGTGAGGGCCTAAATAAGTTCCCTCCTTAAGTCTCCTAAATGGGTTAGGGTCAAGTGTGGGCTCTAGTTACATTGCGTTTTGAATTTTGATGTTGGGGTTGTGGGCTGTGTAGTCTGTGGCAATAAAATGTTCCTGAGTTGTATCAAGCAATGGGCAATTCAACCTTCGATAGCTTGCTAGAAAGTCGAAGGAGATTCAACAAACCAAGGTGGAAAAACAAGTCTACTGGATCATTCTGTAAATATTTAGATTATTATTACGGGAGTTGAAGTGACCTATATCCTCCAAGGAATATGAAGAAATCAGAAAGATTCTATAATTGGTTCTTTAAATGTAAGTTACACAACGATTCTCATTTTATAGAGTGATATCTTTATGCTAACTCCATTAAATAAATTGGGTTAGCTCTATTAGTGGAATTAACATAAAATTTCACTAATTAATAAAAAAATATCAAAGTGTGTGTTGATATTTCTTTTACTATACTGTGTGCTTGTTTTACCAAGTTAGAGAGATGCATACTCAATACAAGTAAGAAACATTATTAACTTTTTCCATAATTGTGTGCTGGGGAAAGGGTAGGTGGTGGTGAGTAAGAGCATGCCATGTGGATTTATCAAGGTAAGAGTAATGAAGTAGGACAGGAACGGATCAAAGAAGTGAGGCATACATTGACTTTCAAGTTTCAGTCGTCTTTAACAGCTTAATAGAGTTTTTTCATGTATGTTTACTTATTCAATTTATTAGAGAGGGCAAAAAGAACGGACTAATATTTTAAGCAAGTTTTTATAGCCAATTATAACTAATCTAATTATCGTTGATTTCCGTTAATCTAACGGTTGTAATTTATTGGAAATTATTAGGTCGCATTTATTAATTAAAAATAAACTTGGTATTTTGATTGTGTTAGTATTATATTCAAAAGAAGCCTTCTCTAAGATCCTAACAATCTCCAATATCTAAACTCCTAAACAAATATTATCTATAGTTACAAACAGAATCTCTAAGATCCTAACAATCTCCAATATCTAAACTCCTAAACAAATATTATCTATAGTTACAAACAGAATCTCTAAGATCCTAACAATCTCCAATATCTAAACAATCTAATATCTAAACCAATTAACAATCTCCAATACTCCCCCTCAAGTTGGAGCATGTAAGGATGAAATGCCCAACTTGGGAAGAAATCCAAGGAACGTGCGCTGTCCTAAGGCTTTGGTGAACAGATCTGCAAGCTGGGCAGAGGAACGAACATGAGCAGCAACTATGGTATTTGCCATGATATGGTCACGCACAAAATGACAATCCAATTCAATATGTTTCGTTCTTTCATGGAAAACTGGGTTTGCAGCTATATGTAAAGCTGCCTGATTATCACAAAATAATTCCATAGGAATCGAGTGAGAGACACCAAGGGCGGCAAGGAAGGATTTAAGCCAAACTAGTTCTGCGGTAGCGGCTGCCATTGATCTGTACTCCGCTTCGGCTGATGAACGAGAGACAGTTACTTGTTTCTTCGTTTTCCAAGAGATTGGTGAACTTCCCAACATAATAAAGAAGCCGGTAAGAGATCTTCGAGTGAGGGGACACGACGCCCAGTCTGAGTCGCAGTATGCATGGATTTTAAGATCACAATCTGAGCGCAAAAGGAGGCCCTGTCCAGGATTTAGTTTAACGTACCTGAGGATCCGTATGACTGCTTCGAAGTGTGCTTGTTTAGGATGCTGCATAAATTGGGAGAGGATATGAACCACATAGCTCAAGTCTGGCCTTGTAATGGTAAGGTAAATTAACTTCCCAATCAGTCTCCTATATCGTTCAGGGTTCTCACATGCTGGCCCTTCCTCCAAAGCCAGGCGATGATTTTGCTCGATAGGAGAATGTGATGGTTTGCATCCACTAAGACCTGCCTCAGAAAGAATGTCTAAAGCATACTTTCGCTGACATAAGAACAAGCCCTTCTTGCTACGGGCAATTTCGATACCCAAGAAGTATTTCAAGTGTCCCAGATCTTTGATTTTGAAGCACCGATTGAGGTAGGCTTTCACGTCACTGCATGCTTGTGTGTCATTCCCTGCCAAGATGATATCATCTACGTACACTAAAAGGGCCAAGAAAGTGGCTCCTCTTTGAAGTGTAAACAGTGTGTAGTCCGCTCTTGATTGGACAAAACCATACGTTGTCAAGGATGTGCTCAGTTTGGAGAACCAGTTTCGCGGAGATTGTTTCAAGCCGTAGAGAGATTTGTCAAGACGACATACCTTATTGTTTGAACCATTGCTGAAACCTAGTGGAAATCGCATGTAAACTTCTTCGCTTAGATCGCCATTCAGGAAAGCGTTGTGCACATCAAGTTGGTGTAAGTCCCAGTTTTTAGCAGCAGCTACTGACAGCAGCGTCCGAACACTCACCATCTTCGCAACGGGTGC